>CM019167.2:47502475-47575315 GCA_009739505.2 Apolygus lucorum | reverse complement strand
GCAAATTGTGTGATTATGGTACCGTACATTTCGAAATGGGTCGTCGGGATGAAAAATCCATATACGCCGCGAGGCATTAATCTCAATCTACCTGTAGCTTGTTGGCTACCATTTCATAGCCACACTGGATTTTGGCATGTGGTTGCAGTTTCTAATCAGCTCATAGCGGTTAGTTGTCTGGCAGTCATTATTATCACGCTGCTCTTCATGTTTCTCAAGTTTTCTCAGAAGGTGAGATACGAGTTGAAGGTTCTTCATTATGGCATTGAAACCCTCTTCAAAAGATCAAAACGACTATACTTCAAAATGTATCCCGAAAGAAAAGCAATCAGATTCCATTGGACAGACCCAGTATATCAGCGAGTTGTCGGGATCTGTTTGAAGGATTCTATACTTCATCACAAAACAATTGTGAAGTGAGTATTGTACAATTACTGGTGTAATTGGTGGTTTTGTTTTCTGTATTACTGGTGTGCTGGAGAAATGCCCCTGGATGGGGTCCACTGGAATTATCAACCCCTTCTTTGCTGAGATTTCGGTAAATTTATTACCTACCTTCTTTAGAGCTTGATCTGAGTTATTAGTCTCTCCAAGCTGTGATACACATTTGTCTGATTGTTTGGTTTTTCCGAAAACTGGTGTTTAATTCATTTTTTTCCTTTAATACCATAAAATTTAATCTTTAATAGTTGTGGTGGCACCTCCACCAGCAAAACGATCTTCGAGCCCTGAAGAAGGTAATAAATTTATCGGTCGCTCGGCAAAGAAGGAGTTGGTAATTCCAGGGGACCCCATTCCCAGTCTTTTGACATAGTGTGCTTTGTTGGGTCGATCTACATATTTGCTGTGAATGCCAATATGGGGCAATTGTTTCGCCAATCTGGGAGGGAAAAAAGTATTTTCATGCAGAATGAGTTAATGAGCTAATTTTCAAAAGAATCTTAGAACCTAAGGTTTAGAAAATTGAAATATTATCTATATGAGTGAGTAGTCAGCCTTGTAGGTGTGGGACATAGCATGAGTCATCAAAATTATACAATCAATCCCTCGGTTAAGATTTTTTTAAACCTCAAAAATTCTCTTCTTGTCTCCTCAAACTAGTAGAGCACGGTTGTCAGTATACCATACTAGCGAACTGTATCCCCAGGGTGTCTTTTAATAGGAAGTTGGAAAACATCATTCAAAACGCTGCAAATTATTACACAAAGGTTTATGATTTTTATGAAGAACACGGCTTTGCCATTGTCACCACCTACCAACCATAGGTACTTCCTATCTACTTCACAATCAAGCTTATTTGGAAGAAATGAACGCTTTACACTCAGTTCAAAGAAATAAAGAGTTGTGTGTGCCTTCATTAGGAAATTATTACTGGTTGCTAAGGACGCCGAACTGAAGAAACTCGGAGAATCGAACAACGATCTGATCTTATTGTGATCAGCTAAAATTAATATGAACAGAGATTAGGCCGCTTTTGCGATTCACACTCGTGTTTCTGATTTATCATAAGCCCAACCCTTAAGTTCCTGTAGGGAGCGAACCGTTTATCCTACAGAGCTCTGGATGGTCTCATTCGATTCTAAAAATTCAATATTATTTCAAATTGATGAAAAAAAGTCTGCCAAGTGGGTGTGGCACGTAGCTTCCCGTATCCTTAACCGGATTGTATAGATGATCCGATGCTTAGTAATTAATCTCAAAATTTCAATCTCCACGTACCTTCCACTATCACAACAATCAATCTGCATAATCTCCGAATATTGTTGGAAAATATAGAAGTTATGGCTGTTACAAGGATTTCACGTTTGCGCATGCGCAGCGGCTACTATCAGTCTGGCGTTGATGTTTTTCATACTGGATCATCTACACACCAACCCACACAATTCCTGTAAATTTCATCAAATTCGGATGATAAATGTGGAAGTTATGGCTGTGGCAAGGATTTTACGTTTGAGCATGCGCAGCGGCTACTATCAGTCCGGAGGTAATGATTTTCATAGGAGACCATCTAAACTTCAACCTGCACAATCCCTGAAAATTTCATCGAAATCGGATGATACAAAATGATCGGATGATACATGATACATAACAGTAGTCTTGCGGGCGTTGTAGTCGATTTTCCATTTTTCCAAAAAACCTAAATTTTCATTTCGTCGATTGTCCATTAATTACCTATAAGAGAGGAATTTTTATGTCTTATTCAGTGATGGGTGTTTTTGAAGGTGATGAACTAAATACAGAGGTCAGCATCAGCAACGTCCAACCCAACATAATTGCACCATCGCCCAGCCACTGCTCCCTCCCTTGAGTTGCAGTTGACGTTTATTACCTCCTATCGTCACGGATTTTGTTCTCGTTCTAATTTCATGTTATACATTGCAGCATATTGGACGTTTTCATGACGATGGTCAGCATACCAGCGGCATTGGCATACGTTATAGGTACAGCTGTGATCGGGCTGTCTCTACTTTCCATTTTGAATGTGAGTTTTTGAGTTAAAATTTATTTGGAAAAAAAATTTCGAAAAAAATTTAAAGTTTGCTTTTTGACTTGATTTTTTAGAAATGGTTTATTGCTAAAAAGAATTTGGTTTTGCACCAGGTTGCTTGGAAATTTAACACTCTTTTCAAAGATATCCTGAAATTTAATTTACTGGGTTAATAACAGGAGTTATGACAGTTTTAAAGACGTAATTTCGAAAACGCGAAATAACTTCGAAGTGAAAAAAAGGCATTTTGAGTGGGTTAAGAAACAATTGCTAGGAGACATTTTCCGTTGAAAATACATTGTAGAATCGAACCCTCAAGTTATATCTCCTTAAGTGTAGACATCCTATATAAAGGAATTAATGTTACACTTCTGTAATATTGTTCAAGAGCGGTTTAATACTGGTTTCCATTGAGGCATGTTTAATAAATTTCTTCTGAAATAACTCAATTTTGTAAAATAATTGATCACATTAAAGAGTTGCTGTTTTCTGTTTGAACTGCAGGCACTGAACCAGGGAAATTACCCGAACGTAATATTATTCGCTTTGCTGTGCGTGGGTGAAATTTTGAATATGCTGGTCGCATCACTGATTGGAGAGACCCTCACCCACGAAGTAAGTAGTAAAAAACTTGCCGTCGAAGTTCACATCCGTATTCAAGGTGAAACACAACAAGAAAAAAACCACGAAATATGCGGATTATGGTGACCATGGTGGCACCACTATTAGTTCCATGGTGGTACAGAGAATAATTCATGAAAATCCGGTGGTATAATGAGAATTTTTCCTCAATTTCATAGCATGGGTACAGTAAATAAGCAGTAAAGGAACCAAAATATTGAAAAATCGGATATTTTGTGAATTTTACCCCTTTACTTATCCCCCCCCCCATTCAGAAACACGGGCGTGAATCGCAGAAGAGGATATACTCCGTTCAAATTTTGCAATCGATATTCTTCTTCATATTGTTTGGTGATAACAATGGCAAAGCCGTGTTCTTTGCAGACGAGTGATCTATGTACAAAAATAAAAAACCTTTGTGTAATAATTTGCAGCGTTTTTATTTGTTCATTATTATGTTTTCGAATTCTCTCATCACCATGTCATCGTGCTCTCCAAAAGTTTTGAGGGCGTTGCTCCGCTACTGGAATATGACAAACCAATAGCGCCTTAGAATCATCACATCCTCTTAAGAAGCTGCCCCATACCCGCAGCGAATGATACTTCAAAATTAAAAATCCGCCATAATATCGAAATTTATTGGTTGGTACTTTGTTAGAATTTATCAAGAATTATTTATTACAGACGATCATATTGCGCGAGGAGCTCTACTTCATAGAATGGCATAAACTTAACTTGAGTAACAGGAAAACTATGCTCAACTTCCAAACTGCCATCACGGAACCGTTATCAATGAAGGCAGCTGGACTTGTGGATATGAACATGGACACATTTTCATCGGTAATAATGAATTAATTTATCAATCAACAGTATAATATACTCATATAATATATTAATACAGTATAATATATTAATATTATTAATGAAGAACTATAACAGCTGCTGGTGTTGAGCGAGCAAGTTCGAGTATTCTTATGCGCATGCGCAAAGCGGCGTTTGTGAACTTATTCGTTCTTTCGAAGGGTTATTTTCTACGATCCCTACTTCGAGCAGGGAACTAGAAATCAGATAATCGTAAAGTCTGTGGGAATAAGGAAGAAGCTACATGTCTATGACACCTTTCCTGAAAGCTTACGAAAGTGCCTGAGAAACTGCGTCATCCTAACGTTCTTGTATCGTTGTTTTACAGATAATGAACTCGGCATACTCCTTCTTCAACCTTGTAAATGCCCAGTAAATGATTGTGCATTCGTCGAACTCTGCGAATACAGTGATTGTATAAATAAACAAGTAAAATTAAAAACAAAGAAGTATTATCTGAAGAGGTCTTTACATGCAGCACCGGAGAAAAACGGAAACGAATTTTCAATTATTTTTAAGCAAAACTTGGTGGCGACTTTTGAAACTTAAACCGGTTTATTTAGCATTAAACAGCGTCTATGTATAATAATGACTTAGGATTTATATAAAATAATAGTGTCATTTATGTGATTTTGGATTCATATACCTAATATCACAAATTAAGTAATTACCTTTGTAATAACATAGTAATTTAACACAAGTCAAAAATGAGCGTGTATGCAAAGATTTTACCCTACAACAAGCCAAGACTAATCTAGGATAGGAAATCTGAGCAAATTGCAGCCCTGTGTACTTGGATTTTTCTCTTGTTAAACTGTTCATACTGTTTTTCCTCCGTCAAATAAAATGATCTATGTATTATTCCCATAAACTCAACCGTGAAAAAAATCAATATCAAGGATCAAAATTCTACCCAACACTAATGACATGAATAACAGCCATGACCAACGCCACATGAGCCCTTCTTCGTCCCTTCTTCTAGAGAACATCAGCACCTTTCTCATTGCCAAGTCGATTCTTCTAACCGGACGTCCATCTTCCAGTTCCACTCAGTATACTCCCACACACTTTATCTCCGAATCTTCGGTAGTTGGACGAATCCAATTTGGTTTTTGTGCCTCTGAATCCCTGACCAACATTCGTCTGCACTTCTTCTTCATACCACCTGATTCCTGTCATTTCTTCCTTGCTTCTACGTACGAGACATCTCTACCTCAATCGTGCGTCTTACGTCAACTATATTGCTCCACGTGTTCTCTATCTGTGCCAGTTTGCCTTTATAACTCCACTGCAATCCAATTAATATTCTGCCTTTCTGCCTCTCTTTCGTCGTTTCCTCGCTACTAGTCGTCAAGTTGGTGCAGAGCAATCCCTGGAAGGCCTCCAGGACCACCTTCAAGCACACCGACACTATTATTTACTTTTATTATTTTACTGATATCTGATTAAAATTAATTCCTAAAATTCTTGGTTGGTTGGCAACTCAACTTCGTAAATATCTGCGGAGTAGGCTACTAAATCTGGTACCCACCACAAACTATTTAATATAAGTTACAAATTGAATTGAGATATGTGCAAAGAGTGGAAGGATGGTGCAACATTTCAGACCATTATGAAGTAGGTCTCCCATAGTTGCTTGGTAAAGCAAGGCTCGTTGGAAGTTCTATCTGCTTGGGACCCAACCTTCCTTCTCCCATGGCTGAGCCTTCCAATGCCAATAAATATTTCAATAAAAACTAATTAAATTTCTTTTACTAATCTAATGTCTAATAACTTCCTGGGCTCACAATTGCGAAAGCTTAGATTAATAATAATACAGGCTGGATAAGTATGTAACAAAAACTTGATTAATTCTAAATCCAGTAAAACTTCATCAATCACATTGTTTTCTACCGAGTCGAGAATTACAGCTATGTGTGTGTGGTTAACATGGCAAACCATACTGAATATGCAATAGTAGTTAGTTATACTCTCAAACGATAGGCAGAACAAGCTTCACCCCCAGCGCGACCAATAAGAAGGATAGAGTGGAGATTCCTCTCCCACCTCGACGTCTTTCCCTTATAAGGACAGTTCGTTGCGTGAAGGGCACTTGCATGGAATAAGTATTTACCTATTCCATGGGCACTTGCTTACTAGTCTGACTAAACTTTTCTCCTTTGGTCTGCCTATCTGCGAATGACATATTCTAAAACTGTGAAATTCTTATTCTCGTTTAACCCAATCAGTTTGCCTATTCTAAAGTCAAAACCTGTTTTGCTACCTGATAGTTAAAAATGTCAATTTACAACTTATCAGAAGGAAATGTGGACGTCCATTGACTGATCACTATCCTACCGAATGAAATGCGACTCCCATAAAGATCAGTTCCAATCAATCTTACAGCTTGAAAACATTTTCAATTTGGCTATCGAAAATTGAGATGAGACGTTCTATGCTCTGTTCCTCTCAAGAGTCAATAGTCAAATTATAAATTGTTCCAAATTGGCACGGAAACGTACACCGACTGTCCCTGCCCTTGTTTCACAAGGGCACAACTACCGGCTGTTGACTGGAACTGACTCGAAGACGTCTCAACTCAATTGCCGGTAGTTAATTTCGTAGTTGGAAAGTACAAGTTGTAAGGTTGATAGGAACTGAATTAACGACGTCTCATTTCAAGTTCACAACTTGTAAAAATTGAATTTACTTGAGCAAAATACTATTCACTGGTCGGATAGCGATCAGAACCAAAAGGACGTCAGCATTTCCTTCCAGTAAATAGTAATATAGGAATTTTGATCAAAAGGGTAGTAAGCAGTCTTATAAGGTTTGGAGTAAGCAAAGATTTGACTTGGGAAATCGATCTACATACTGGCAGATTAGGCGGTTTGTGACTGGCTGAAGGCTAGGAACTTTTTGAATTGAATGGTGCCTCAAGGGCCGGAGTACGCCCTTATAACAAAGAGGTAGTTGCGAGAGAGGATAGTTGCGAGTCCCCACTCGAGGCAACCCCCTTCCTACCCTGAAGGGGATGGCTCCTCCTATTTTGCCAGGACCTCTTTCGTTACTTTTATTGCGAAAGTACTATAATAAAATTTATTATAGTATTTAACAGTATAAACCACTATTTAATAGTGATAAAATAGGACAAAATCTCTAATTTGAGAAAAAGTCTTTGACAAAGTCTTTGACCGTCTTTTGACAAATGTTTAAACTCTTCGGAAATAGCTTCTTAGCTAAACTGACAAAGTCGGACGTCTTTTGACAAAATCTCGAATTTTGAGAAAAAGTCTTTTGACAAAGTCTTTGACCGTCTTTTGACAAATGTCGAATAAAGCAATTTCGCTTTAAATCCAAATCGTTCCAACGCTTCTTCGCGTTGCGGATGAGTCACCGAGATATGACGAAAACGGTTTACCAAAATCCCATCATCACTGAAACAAATGTTTGACTGCCCCTTCTGCATCAAGATGCTTTTGGGTTGAGTCGCAAAGTTTCAAATTCCCATTTTCAATGGATAGTTAAGTTTGGTACTTCGTTTCGATCTTTCGGATCTCTTCAGCTAAGCGTGTGCAACTAGCCTTTTCAGGCTGAGCGCTAGCTTAGGACAAAGTTGAGTTTCAAGTCTTTTGACAAAGTCGGACCGTCGGACAAAATCTCTAATTTGAGAAAAAGTCTTTGACAAAGTCTTTGGCCGTCTTTTGACACTATTTAATAGTGGTTCCCCACAGCTTGTAGGGATGAAAAATCCATATTGACACCTGAGCGCCCAAAGAGCTAAACTGCTTTCCGAACTACTATTTCTAAAACGCAAACGATTGTAACGAGGCCTGTATATGAAGTCAACTACAACTTTTTTTTTTGCAATTGGTCCGAAAATCTTTGTAAGATTGAATTCCAACCCGTTTTTGAATCAGTACATTATACGCCGCAAGGCGTTAATCTCAACCTACCTATAGCTTGTTGGCTACCATTTCAGAGCCACATTGGATTTTGGCATGTGGTTTCAGTTTCTAATCAGCCCACAGCGATTAGTTGTCTGGCAGTCATTATTATCACGCTGCTCTTCATGTTTATCAAGTATTCTCAGAAGGTGAGGTACGAGTTGAAGGTTCTTCATTATAGCATTCAAACCCTCTTCAAAAGATCAAAACGCCTATACTTCAAAATGTATTTCGAAAGAAAGGCAATCAGATTCCATTGGACAGTCCTAGTTTATCAGCGAGTTGTCGGGATTTGTTTGAAGGATTCTATACTTTATCATGAAACAATTGTGAAGTGAGTATTGTCCATTTATGTTCTATATACATGAAATAAGAAAGACACAGGAGAAATCATTGACAAAAAAATGTATTATCAAAATACTCTTTTCAATATTCAGGAAAGCAACGAGTATTCAACTAGCCTGTGGATCGTAGACTGTTCCCATCCTCAAATCTCGATGAATATCATCATTCCTGATGTACCATGACGCACGCACTATACTTCTCAGTATTTTATTCTGGGAGGTTTGGATTTTTTTGGTTTGATTTTTTGACACAACCCTATAACTGAATTCCATAGGTCCAGATAGGGCGAAGGATCTGCTTATAAATAAGCAGTTTATTATGGAGAGAGAAACTAGAATTCCTTCCCATCAACCAATACATCTTTCTGAATTTGATTTTAATTTCCTCTTTTTTTTTTGTATATGTTTTTTTCCAGTTTATTTTAGAGTCGAGGGTCATACCCAAAAGTTTTACTTCATCGATATGGGGTATTTTATTCGAGTTGATCACAACATCCATGAGTAGAATTTTTGGGTTAGTAGAGTTGATATGAATTGATTTTAATTCGTTCAACTTTATTCTCCACATCTTGGTCCACTTAGAAACCTCAGTAATTGACGTCTGTAGATTACTAGTTGCAGCTTCGATATCATCATCGACGGAGAGGAAAGCAACATCATCTGCAAAGGTGGCAACAGTTGAACGTTCTCGTTGGGGTAAGTCCCAACTGTACAGTAGATAAAGGACTGGCCCTAAGACACTCCCTTGCGAGACCCCTGCTTTGATTGGCTTCAAACCAGAGTATTGGTCATCTTGCTCCACCCTCAAATGTCTGCTTTCAAGGTAGGATTTTAGCAGTAAGTAGTACTCTTTTAGGAGATCTCTGTGCAGTTTGTACTCCAATCCTTCGTGCCAAACCTTGTCAAAGGCCTGTGCCACATCCAAGAAGATACTGGCACATATTGACTTGATGAAGATTGATGTCATTATGGAAGAGTCGTCTTCTTTGCCGACGGGTGATCTTTAAATAAAAATGATATACCGTAATGTAAAATCTTGCCGTATAACTTCTTACTTTTTTACTTAATTTTTTCATGGACTGTAACTTTCCATTTCACTCATAATAATTCATGGACACTTTCGATACAACACGTTGACACGAGTAAATAACCAGCAGCGTTGTATAAACATCGGTGCGTCCTCACGCAGAGACTGGGGCAGTATTTGAGTGCTTAATTATGCATAGGTCGCGACCTCAAGCGATTGTCCTTCCTATCATCCAACAGCAGTCCACCGTCAAACTATAGTTTCTCCCAACAGCAAGCAAAATGCCTTTGTTGGAGTTTTTCGACGAGCTGGCTGAACAAGAAACAGAAGACATGATGACTGTGCTGAAGAAGTTCTACGGTCCACTACTGCAAATAAGCATGCTTTTCCCTTCGTGGAAGCGCTCAATGATCCCCGTATCGCTCTTCTTAGGTTTTTTATACGTATCTTTGATTTTTGAGCACATCGGTATTCTTTTTTACACTGCCTGGTTAGCTTTATTAGACGAAGAATATGATTTGGCAAGTTTGTCAGCGCACTACGCCTTGCTGTTCATTTACAGTATGTTTGCCTTAGTTTGGGTGAATAAAGATCGCGTTTTGAACAATGTTAATCATACAAGATTCGCCAGAGATATAGCGACGTACAAAAGTGGAAGAATCTATTCTGATGAAAGATGTGAAGAAATTAAGAAGGCAATTAACCGAGAAACTTATTTTTTCTTGATGATACCTGGTTTCATTGTGATTGTTGCTAATTGTTTGATTATGGTACCGTACATTTCGAAATGGGTCGTCGGGATGAAAAATCCATATACGCCGCAAGGCGTTAATCTCAATCTACCTATAGCTTGTTGGCTACCATTTCAGAGCCACGCTGGGTTTTTGCATTTGGCTGCTCTTTCTAATCAGCTCACAGCGGTTGGTTGTCTGGCAGTCATTATTATCACGCTGCTCTTCTTGTTTATCAAGTATTCTCAGAAGGTGAGATACGAGTTGAAGGTTCTTCATTATGGCATTGAAACCCTTTTCAAAAGATCAAAACGACTATACTTCAAAATGTATCCTGAAAGAAAGGCAATCAGATTCCATTGGACGGACCCAGTATATCAGCGAGTTGTCGGAATTTGTTTGAAGGATTCTATACTTCATCATAAAACAATTGTGAAGTGAGTATTGTACAGTAACGTTCTATATTACTGGTGTGCTTGGAAATACAGAGCTAACTAGATGTGAAAAGTAATGACATCATGGCTGAACGTCTCATTCCTATGTGCTATTAGAACATTGGGGGATTTCGAGGGTTCTGAACCTGATTCTGAGGTCAGCAAAAGCAAAGTCAAACCCACAATAATTTGCACGTCGTCCTAATGTGCTGGGCTCCACAAAACTCTACTGTAATTAAGATATTATTTAACCGATCTTCAGTTTAACACCTGCTATCGTCATGGATTTTGTTCTCGTTCTAATTTCATGTTATCATTTCAGAATCTTGGACGTGTACATGACGATGCTCAGCATGCCTGTAGCAATGGCATACGTATTTGGTACAGCTGTGATCGGGCTGTCACTTCTATCCATTTTGAACGTGAGTTTTGAACGTTTAGAGAGTTCATTTGAAACCATATTGTAATGCATACATTCCAAGAGGCGTCTCTTGCAATTGCGTATAAATCAATTTCAACTATCGCACTCACTCTGCCTTAGATCCCAATGTATTCTGAGATGATGATATTTCAAACCAAGCAAAATTCTCTCTAGGTTCTCTATAATTCTTAACTAAAGTGGTTTCTATGGTTTTAAATCAAACTGATTTCTTTAAATATTACAAAGATTTCACAATTGGGCATGCGAAGGGGCTACTGTCAACCCGGAGGCGATAATTTTCTTGAGCGCCATCCACAACCTCGCCGAAAGCTATCAAAACATTTCTAGCGACATGTGACTCTCGAATTTGAAAAGCATTTTAAAATCCATGATCTACGACACCATAGTGGCAAAATTCATAACGTGGGAGTTTCATCTGTTGGTTTTGGTAGGCGGAACAGCCAAAATCCCAAGCAGTACGCAGTTTCTGGTGTCCTGGCACCATGGAGACACCATACTTTTGTCCCGCGGTGGCACAAAGAATAGTCCATGAGAATCCAAAGGTAAATAAATTATGTTCCCTGAATTTAAAAGCTTGGGTAACATTAGTATAAGCCTTGACAGGAACCGAAATCGGGTGTATTTTTTGAATATTATCCCCACCCGCCCGCCTCTTATGCTACTTTCCAAACTCTGATGAAGTAATGTGCAACTGGGAAGTAATCTGTGTCGAACAAAACAAGAAACACGCTAATTGATGTGGTATTGAGGCCTAGGCTGCGAACAGAAGATTTCTTCTTTGCACTCAAAAAACGCTGCAAATTATTACACAACGGTTTATTATTTTTATATAGATCACTCGTCTATAAAATCACCAACCATCCAATATAAAGAGAAAAAAAAAATCAAAAAAAAATCAAAATCACTAACCATCGATCGCATTTCGGTCAGCTCTAATTTGAACGATTGAGATTAGGCCTCTTTTGCGATTCACACTCGTGTTTTGATTTATATATATATATATATATTTCAATATAAACCCTTAAATTTTCGTAGAGAGCGAACGGTTTGTCCTACAGAGCTCCGCGTGGTCTCAAAAAATTCTATAGAATCTTAAATTGAAGGAAAAACAATACCTTTATATCAAAATTTTTTGAGTTAGGGCGTTTTCAAAATTTCAAAATTGATTTTGGAACCCTTAGGAGTGACCTACATCAACCAAAAGCTTCGGGGCACAACTAGACCCCAAATGGAGCCTACATACCAAATTTCATCAAAATCGGTCAATGCTAAGTGGCAAAAGTACCGCGTACGGCGTACGGCGGACGGACGGCCAAATTTTTATTCGATTTTTGGATTCTACGTACCTTGAAACGTAAACCATCAAGTTTTGAGGGGGTGTTAAAATTTTTTTTTTCTTAGTCGATTCCAAAGGTTCATTATTGAAAATAATAAACCAAAATCACGTTTTTCATTTTTAACCCCACCCACTCCTTTCAACATTCAAACAAAAACCGCTGCAAATTATCACACAATGGTTTATCATTTATATATAGATCACTCGTCTGCGAAGAACACGGCTTTGCCATTGTTACCACCAACCAACATGAAGAAAAACATCGATCGCATTTCGGTCAGCTAACATTTGAACGGAGATTAGGCCTCTTTTGCGATTCAAACTCGTGTTTGATTTATCGTATGTCCAACCCTTAAATTCTCGTAGGGAGCGAACGGTTTGTCCTACAGAGCTCCGAATGCTTTATAAAAATCCAATACTATCTTAAATTGATGGAAAAAATACCTTTCTATCAAAATTTCTTAAGTTAGGGCGTTTTCAAAATTTCAAACCTCATTTTTCAACCAATTAAAACTTATTTTTTAATCTTCGAGGTACAACTAGACCCCAAATGGATCCTGTAAAGCAAATTTCATCAAAATGCGAGGAAAGTGCGGCGTACGGCGGACGGACGGCCAAATTTGTATTCGATTTTCGGATTCCACGCACCTTGAAACGTAAACCAACATATTTTGAGGGGGGGTGAACTCTTTTTTTCTTGGTCGATTCCAAAGATTCATTATTGAAAATAATAAACCAAAATTCGAAGAACTGAAGAAGAATGGTCTGAAGCGGATTAGTACGTGGTTGTTGCTTCCGGGTCTACCGAGGTAGCGGAAGCGCTGTTTTAACTTTACATTACGAGGTTTAAAAAAAAGTTCTCCATAATCAAAATTCCCACTCGCGTTTTTCGTCCTAGCTCTTCCTGAACCAAATGTTGGTTTCATTTCAACAGGCAACATTGTATGAAATTATTGGCCGATTTCGATGGGATTGAAAGGGTTGGCGTGTAGTTGAACCCCTATGACAATCATCGCCCCCGAACTGACAGAAGCAAACGTAAAATCGTTTCAACAGCCATAACACTTACATTTTTCATCCGAAATTATTGAAATTTTCGGGGATTGTGCGGATTGGGGTGTAGATGGTCAACTATTAGATTAGTGCAAGGTACTTAGAGATTGATGTTTTGAGATAAGCTACTATGCATCGGATTATCTATACCTTCAATCGGGTTATGAATACGAGGAAGCTATGTGCCACACTTGGCAGCCTTTTTTTGGACATCCCACAGTAAGATTTGGGCGTCCTTATGGAATGAGGAATTTCACCATGTCAGAATTTCCTATTTTTGACCCCAAAATCGGATTCAGCACCTCTAAAAACCCCCTAAGGCAAACTTTCAGCCCGAACTTCCTAATTTACGAATAAACAAAGCAGTGTAGAAAATACGAATGTTTAAAAAAACCGGGAAAATTACGTCATCCTGGAATAGTTCATTTATGGCCGCTTGAAGCGCTGAGATCGAGAAATCCATAGTCCCCAGATGCAAAATTTCATGAAACAGTAAAGTTCAAAATCGAAAAACTGAAGAAAAAAATGGAAAAAGCGAGATGGGGAAAATTAGGTTTCCTCTGTTTTTGTTTGATAACTTTTCTCTTAGAAAACACAATTTCGTCGTCCCAATGGGCAACACTGGGAGGAGACGGCGATCCGAACAGCCCAATCAGTGAGCGTTCCCGCTGCACGTCTGTTTTCCCGGTTAGTTTTGAAATTAAAAATTTTGATTGTCTCCCAAAAATAACAGGAGACTTATTTTCCGAAATCAGCCCGATTTTCATCTATCCCACACCATTAACTATTCAGGAAAAATGCAAACAGAAATCGGTGAAATTCCTCATTGATTTGGAGTGAAGGAGAGCAACACTCAACAGAAAAAAACTAGCCACACACTAATCCGTTTTAGACCATTCTACACCCAAATCCGTGGAAAAAAACCATGGGTGTACGTCTGTATGTGTATGTGGGGGGGGGGGGGGGGCAAAATCTTGTGTCGTCTGCCCAGGCCTTAGTTCTCAACCGATTTTCGTGGCTCTTTACTTGTTCGACGCGGAAAACTATCTAGTTGTGCACTACGTCGCCGGAGTTTTGAATTTTCCTTTTAAGGGGGGAAAAGAAGGGATAATGTTTAAAAAAGTTCATTTATGCAGCATGAATTAATGAGCGAATTTTCAAAGAAATCTTTCAGTTGAAGGTTTGGTTAAGAAAAGGAACAATAGTGTTGCAATTTCTTATAGAAAGTTTTTTCTAGACGATTCTTGGTTTTTTCGATATTCAGTATAGCATACCAACATACTTCACCGGGTATGCTTTGAAGATGTTAGAAATTCATAATCACGCTCTACTCGTCTCCACGAACTCATAGAGTACCCACACGGCTATTGTTGGTTATTTTTTGATTTTCAGTGTACCATACCAACATACTGTATGCACTGGGTATGCTTTGAAGATCTTAGGAGTCCATATTCATGTTCTACTCGTCTCTACGAACTCATAGAGTCGTAGTGTTGTTCTCCTTTACCCCAGATTAATCGCATAAGGACGCCCAAGACCTAAAAAGACGTCCTAGTGTGACGTCCTAAAAATCAATCCACACAAGTCATCGAAGGAGGTACCTACCCATTTCTTTATCAGGTAATACGTGACAGGTATAATATTCCGTTCAAAGAACCTTGTTAACGTTGGCAGATGCACTCATCCTCCCTAGGGTGCTTCCTAGCAACTAAGGGTTGCTACTGACATTTTGACACAATTTTGGGAATCTTAGCTGACACATATAAATAGATTTATTTTTACATATACATAATATAAATTGTTTTAGAATTCTCCAACACGGATTTCCACGAAAACATTTTCAAAAATTTCAAAACAAAAAATGTCAAGGCCATTGCAAAGGCCTCATTTATTTTATTAATATCATTCAAGAGCAGTCTAAAACGTAATTCCATTGACACATTTTTTTCACAAATTTGCATTTCAATAACATAATTTTTTTAAAATAATAGCCCAAAATAAGAAGTAATTTGTCTCGTCTTTTTTGTTTTACTGCAGGCACTGAACCAGGGGAATTACCCGAACGTAATATTATTCGCTTTGCTGTGCGTGGGTGAAATTTTGAATATGCTGATCACATCACTGATTGGAGAGACCCTCACCCACGAGGTAAGAAGTACGGATGCGAGTCATTGGTGATACATAGGTAGTGTAGAAAATTCGTTTTCTTCATCACAATGAGATGTGTCTAATGGAATCATTATAATAAGTTGTGATTAGTTTAATTGTTTGCTGTTAGAATCTTAGCTGTAATCCAAGGTGGGTGAGTCTTGGCCCGACTAGGTAACATACGCCCATATAATTTAGTAGGATTGAGTTTTTCATATTTGGATTGTGTTGAATTTGAACTTTGCCCTCTGTGATTCCGCTAATAATAAACTTGATTGATTGATTCACTCCTACCCAAGCATTCCCGGAAGGGTACCACTAAAGGATTCTTAAAACAAGGCTAGAACTACCCACAGGTTGGCACCCGCCAGGGTGCTTTAACTTCCTCAGAATACCAACTAAATTACGTTGGATGTAACTGTTTTATGCAGTAGAAGGTAAATAAAAATGTTTTATCGTTCACCGGTCGATATTGAAAGAACTACTCTATATTTCTAACATACAAATTTATCAGTTAGTACATTCTTCGAATTTATGAAGATTTATTACAGACAATCATACTGCGCGAGGAGCTCTACTTCATAGAATGGCATAAACTCAACGTGAGTAACAGGAAAACTATGCTCAACTTTCAAACTGCCATCACAGAACCGTTATCGTTGAAGGCAGCTGGACTGGTGGATATGAACATGAACACATTTTCATCGGTAACTATAAATTAATTTATCGAAGAACTATACAGGATGTTTCACGAAAAGGTTACACCCCCCTACATTTCCGCAAAATACAGCGTAAAAAATTCCGATCAACGCAATTCTTCATGATTTTTTGTGAGGATCTCGAAAAAATACTTTTGCGCAAAAAAGTTGAGCGCAATCGTGCGCAATTGACACTAACTTCATTTTTAAAATGGAACCCCCTTTTTTATTACAGATTCGGATTCTACGTCAAATTTCATGAAAAATTCATACCCGAATCGATTTGTTTTATTGCGCGCAACCTGGCTTTTTGAACGCTCTAAGTTGCGCAACTCCACAATTGCGCAAAAATTAGGTTTTGGAGAACCCTTAGTGTGGCACATGTTTTTTCATAATTTTTGACGCTGAATCACAGGGTGTCATCCGTTTTGAGGAAGACCAAGATTTAAAGAGGGAAAAGTAACATTTCTTTCACGAAAACATCAGTTTTGTGGTCGAAATCATGTTTATTTTTTATTTTCTCACCTCCTTTTGAACCACGGGCTTGGGGCCGTCTACGGTGGAGTTAAAAATAAAAATTGGGAGCACGATCATGCTTGAACTGAATAAAATTGCCTAAAAACTCATAACTATTTTAAAAGAGCGATTTTTTCACTAATAACAACCGAATTTTTGGCCGCCAAATAGGAAAGTTCCAGTCAAATTGAAAAACGGATGACACCATGTGATTTAGCGTTAAAAAATGATGCAAAAACATATGCCACACTTAGGTTTCTCCAAAACCTAATTTTTGTGCAATTGTGGAGTTGCGCAACTTGGAGCGTTCAAATGCCAGGTTGCGCGCAATAAAACAAATCGATTCGGGTATGAATTTTTCATGAAATTTGACGTAGAATCCGAATCTGTAATAAAAAAGGAGGGGTTCTATTTGAAAAAATGAAGTTAGTGTCAATTGCGCACGATTGCGCGCAACTTTTTTGCGCAAAAGTATTTTTCCTGAGATCCTCACAAAAAATCATGAGAAATTGCGTTGGTTCAAATTTTTTACGCTGTATTTTGCGAAAATGACGGGGGGTGTAACCTTTTCGTGAAACACCCTGTATATTAGTGAAGAACCATAAGAGCTGGTGATTGTAGACTTTTTTTTTTTTATAGAAGAGTGTTGAGCTGGCAGGTTCGTGTGCTCTTATGCGTATGCGCAGGACGGTTTGCCAACTCATTTGTTGCTCCGAAGGAAATGTTCCATGGAACTTGAAATTAGTTAAAAAACGCTGCAAATTATTACACAAAGCTGATTAAATCCGCAACGCCAAGAATGGCAGTTGAACGACAATTCAACCTGAGAGGGTTGTTTTTTATTTATTTAATTTTTAATTTTAATTTTAAATTTTTTCATTGTCCATAAATGAAAATAAATAAATTCATTAAGAAAGACTTAGAAATTACTGATACTAACCAAAACTTTCGGGGCACAACTAATAAAGATCCCAATTAAGGCCCATATACCAAATTTCATCAAAATCGGACGGTTGGACCTGGCCAAAGTGCAGCAAACGGTGAACGGCGGACGACGGAAAAATTTTTGATTTTCGGAGTCAACAACCTACTTTGAAACGTAAACCATCAAACTTTGTGGGGGGGACTATATTTTTTTCTTTTCGATTGCAAAGGTTCATTATTGAAAATAATAAACCAAAAAGCAGATGAGGATCGGCGAAGTCCTCGCACTTGGCACAAACCTGCTCGCCTAAGGCACTCCTTGATTTTATTGCATTCGAGTCTATCAAGGTAGCGGAAGCTTTGTTTTCACTTTTCAAGGTTGAAAAAAAAAGTTCTCCAAAATCAAATTTCCACTCGCTTTTACATTTCAGACCATCCTGAACAATTTTGGTTCCGTGTCTGTCTGTCTGTCATGAAATCCTTGCTACAGCCATAACTTCTACAATTCTCATCCAATTTCGATGAAATATTCAGGGATTGTGCGGGTTGGCGTGTAGACGGTCCCCTATAAAAAATCATCACCCCCGGACTCATAGTAGCCGCTGTGCATACGCAAACGTGAATTCCTTGCAACTGCCATAACTTCCACATTTTCTATCCGATTTCAATGAAATTTTCAGGGATTGTGCGGATTAGGTTGTAAATGGTCCCCTATGAAAATCAAGGCCTTAAAATTGACAGTAGTCTCTGCGCTTGCGCAAACGTAAAGTCCTTGTAATAGCCATAACACTTACATTGTTCATCCGAATTTGATGAAATATTCTAGGATTGTTCAGATTGACCTGCAGATGGTCCCCTAAGAAAATCATCTCCCCCTGACTAATAGCAGTTGCTGCGGCATGCGCAATCGTATTCCTTGTAAAAACCATAACTTCTACATTTTCCATCCGATTTCGACGAAATTTCTCAGGATTGTTTAGATTAGCGTGTAGATGGTCACCTATGAGGGTAGTGGAAGGTACTCAGAGATTGATGTTTTGGAACTATCTACTGTTTTTTCTTTTTTGTTTGTTTTACAGATAATGAACTCGGCGTATTCCTTCTTCAACCTTGTAAATGCCCAGTAAATGATCGTGCCCATAAACACCAGCGCAATTTGAAAAATCAATCAAGAGGATCAAAATTCAACTAACTTTAATAGCATGAATAATAGCCATAACCAACGGAGCATGCTCAGAACTACACCCCTCCTCCAAGGGAACAGCAGCACGTTTCTCACAGTCTAGTTGATCCTTCTATCATGTATGTGTGATGGTAAAAATTGTTGGTTATTTAGATTCTAAACAACTTGATGGTTTTGCCACCAGTTGTGATGATACGAAGTTTGGTACTTTATTAGATTTGCAAATAGAATTGTTGAACGGAGGTTATTGCTATTACCAAAGTTTAGCACTTTAAAACACGATCAATTGAGTTATAATAATGCTTGTAGAAAATTTAGCTTCTACTGAATGAATTAGACAAATTTCATTACAAAGAGATTATGGTAGTGCGGAAGGCTGAATACTGGAATTGTATATGTGAATACTTGTAATTATGTTAATAATAAAATATTACTTTCCTAATATTATTGTGTGTTTTATTTAGCTCCAATCCTAATTTTCTTTTTGTTTAATTATTTTTAAGCTGTGTGTACCTAGGGATTTAGGTAGGTAAGGGACCTCTAACTGAAGGTTTATGAGGTCACTGACTCTACCCTTTTCTGGTGAAATTCCTAGGCGGTCGCTGCCACCACCCTGGTCAAAAGTAGTTCAGGGATTACCAACCTTCTTATCTGCAAGTTACCTGAATGAGCTAGTAGGTAGATCTGTTGAAATAAGTACACAGTTTTAGAAACACGTAGGGTTTTTATTTGAGAACTTATAATGTTTCAACCGTGAAGCGGAATATTTATGACTTGGCTCTGAAGGAGCTGACGCAAATATAAAATATATGTATTTCAAAATAGTTATATATGTCACCACACTTGTTTGAATGTTCTTGCACGTAATAATATTTAATTGCTGTTTTACAAAAATACTTGCTTAATATAACGATTTTGTTATAGCAACAATGACTTTTACTTGACTCGAACTTGACTAATACCTTACGTTCAAATGACTTATACCAAATATGCTTGACTATTGTTGCTTATACTTACAACTTTCAAGACTTTCACAAATGATACAATTGTTTATACTTTTTACAATAGTTACGACTTTTCTTTACTTTACTTTGGTTTACAGGACGTTTTAAGATTACGGGGGGATTGTGCCAGATTTGAGAATATTTAGTAAGTGCTAACTAGGAACCAATGAGGGAATGGACTCACCCTTGCCGAGCTTGGATTGTAGGTAGATCTCTGTAGCGGGTTGTCTCCAGGGCCTCGTTCCTCTTAAGGCTTGTATGTGGGGGATGCCTGGAAACATGGCGTTCTTGCCTCGGTTCAGGGGTTGTACGGTGTGATGGTACGCCCATGTCGGCGATATTGGAGAAGGCGGCAATGTCCAGGAGTTTCGTGCCTTGGAAATTCAAAATCTCACAGAACAAAAACTGGTGGGTAGACAGTTCGACTTTTACTTGAATGTTCACAAGGGATCACAAGTTCACTTCTCAGTTTGTACCTGTCTCGTTACACTTGGCAGGGATGAGTTGAGTAAGCTGGGTTCGACCACTCGAGATGCGTGACTTATTCAGACTGAGGTGCTGGTGGTGGGGTCACCCCCATATATCTCCTCCGCCATCTTGGCCAATGATGGGGAGGTGGCGATGGTGGTGCTCGAGTTGTCTTTGGGTTTTGTGGCGGACATCGGTTCGTGGTTGTTGCGTTGCTTGTATGGAAGTTGGTTTTCATCAGCTGGTAATTTAGGCCTGAGGGGCGTGGCTTGTAGTCATTACATATGTATGCCCATAATCAGTCCCAGTATTCTTCCATACACTTTTCTCTCTCTATTAAACGAATCTATTTCTGGTCTCTGAATCATAGACCAACTACATTTGTCTGCACTTCTTCTAAAAACCATCTCATTTCCTCATCCATGTGCCACGTGTTCTCTATCTGTGCCAGTTTCCCATAGGAAATTCTTTTGTTGACCAACTTCAACATCCCCGAACGGGCGCAAAGGAAGTTTGTTCTTTATAGCCTCCACTGCAATCCAATATTGATATGCTGTCTTTCTGCCTCTCTTTCGTCAAATATGCTCGTTTCCTAGCTGCTCGTCGTCTAAGTGAACCAGAGCAATCTGTGGAAGGATTCTAAGACCATTTTCTCACTGCCCGACTCGAATTCGAGCTCTAACACTAACGATTTACATTAGCTGTAACCAAACACCTTGATTCTCCATAAGAACAGCAGCGTGTTTCTCATAGCCTAGTCGATTCTTCTTCCTTGTATGTCCATAATTGGTCCCAGTATTCTTCCAGCCACTTTTTCTCTCTATTGGCCGAATCCATCTAGTTGCTGTGTCCTTAAATCCTGACCAACATTCGTCTGCGCTTCTTCTTTATACCCTGCGCTAACACTAATGATTTACATTAGCTATAACCAACCTGCTTGCTTCTCCATAAAAACAGCAGCATGATTCGTTATGCCAAGTCGATTCTTCTACCTTGACTACCTACTTGCTTTAGGTCTCAGTATTCTTTCAGACACTTTTTATCTGAATCTTTGAGGCGACTTTGACGAACCCATCTCTGGTAACTGAATCCCTGATCAACATCCGTCTGCATATTTTTCTTAGTACCACCTTATTCCTCCCATTTCTTCAAGGACCTTCAGACATCACCCTAATCACACATAAATGGCAGACATGTACCTTAATCGTACATCAGCTATAATTTCTCCAACTATGTTACCTTTTTGCAATTTCCTTCGTCGTTTGTGCTAATTTCCTCGCTACTCGTCAAGTTGGTCCAGAGCAATCCTTTGAAGGCCTCCAGGACCATCTCACCCACCCCAAAACATTCATTCGTGAAATTTTCCTTACAACTCAAATAACTATTATTTGAGGAGTAGGCTACTACTTCTGGTACCTACCCAATCAATTTTGTATAGTAAGTTTCTGGTTATTTTCGATATCGACAAGAGGAGCTTCATTAGAAACAACTTGTTTACAATATTTTACTTTATTTACTATTTTAACGTGTTTAGGTGTATTTGACCCTCATTCACTGATAACTTAAAATTTTATTAACTTTGTCAATTGAATTGTACAATAAACTGAATAGATCAGAACGAATTTGCTGAGAAAGCTGCTTGCTTTTTATTGTCAAGTATTACCTTTACATTTTCAAACACTAATTCTGTGATAGTAAAGTAATGTGACTTAATTGCATGTGGTTTATGGACATTCAACTTTAGCAAACGTTTGTTTTGGTTTGACTGTTTTCTTCGGCGGTCCTGTGCGTGCGAGAGTGAGTGACTCTCCAGAGTAGTTTCGGTTGTGGGACTGGTATGGAGCGCCCAGCTGAGGATCTCCATTGCTTGAACCAACTATAACTTCAGTCCTAGGATGACTCTCAGTTTATCAAGGTAGCGGAAGCATAGTTTTCACTTTTTGACCGACGTCAAAAGCGCTTTAGGCGTGAATGAGAAGATTCTCTATTCGGTGTGTCATGGGACGACGATTTTTTTTTTCCAACAAAAAGTCCTCCAAATTGAAGTTTTTATTCGCGTTGTTCGTTTCGGACCTTCCTGATCCATTTTGGTTTCGTGTTTGTCATGGACTATACGAGGTTATTGCCCGATTTTCATGAAATTTTAAAGGTATGTGTGGGATGGGGTTTAGATGGTCCCCAATGAAGATCATCGTTCCCGAATAGATAGTAGGTAGCCTCTGCGGATGCTCGAAATAAAACCCGAGTAACTTCCACAACTTCTACATCTTCCGTTCAAACTCATTATATTTATATAGAGGAACTGTATGCATCCCTGTATGTGTCCCCTTTGAAACCTTAGGATGGTTCTCTATAGATGGTTGTCATGTCGAAACCTTAAAGCGCAAAATCTATCCATCTTCCTCACTTTTTAGGACGTCCCACAGTAAGACTTGGGCGTCCTTATGCGATCGATCTGGGGTGAAGTTGGACAACACTCAACAGAAAAAAAATAACCACACAGTAATCCGTTTTAGATCATTCTGCATCCAAATCCGTGAAAAAAACCATAGGTGTATGTCTGTGTGTGTGTGTGTATGTGTGTGTGTGTGTGTAACAAAATCTTGTGTACTCTGCCCAGGCCTTAGTTCTCAACCAATTTTCCTGGTTCTTTTTTGTTCGTTGCGGAAAACTATCTAGTTGTGCACTACGTCGCCGGAATTTCGAATTTTGCCTTTTAAGGGGGGGAAAGGGGGGGTTAACACATTGGCTGCCCATGACGCACACGTGTGCGTCATGAGTGGTTTGGCCAACAGTGCCCATGACGCACAGTGTGAGTCAAATACTCTTCGTGTTTCAATGAGAGTTTACAATGAAGGGCATGGCAGGTAGGTTTTTCCAACGAATGCATCGTGGTTGGGACAATCTCTGGTATGGAGAAGAAGCGTTGGTTCAAACTTCACCTGTTTCTAGCCCCAGCTTTTCGTTCTTTTTGTCTCAATGTCGTTTGAGGTTAGGGACCCGTGGGCCCTCTGAGTAATCCCACGATTGGGATTGGGCAACCAATGTGTTAATGCTCGAAAAACGTGCGTTTTTGGGCATAATCTTGTGTACTCTGCCCAGGCCTTAGTTCTCAACCGATTTTCCTGGTTCTTTTTTGTTCGTTGCGGAAAACTATCTAGTTGTGCACTACGTCGCCGGAATTTCGAATTTTGCCTTTTAAGGGGGGGAAAGGGGGGGTTAATGTTCGAAAAACGTGCGTTTTTGGGCATAATCTTGTGTACTCTGCCCAGGCCTTAGTTCTCAACCGATTTTCGTGGTTCTTTTTTTGTTCGACGCGGAATACTATCTAGTTGTGCACTACGGCGCCGGAATTTTGAATTTTGCTTTTTAAGGGGGGGAAAGGGGGGGGTTAATGCTTAAAAAAGTGCGTTTGCGGGCATAATCTTGTAAACACTGCCCAGGCCTCAATTTCCAACCGATTTGCGTGTTTCTTTTTTTGTTTGACTCAAATAACTTCCGAGTTGTACTTGATTTTACCAGAATACCAAAATTCGCAAGGGGAGGGGGTGAGTGGGGGGATAATATTCACAAAATATCCGATTTTTCAATATTTCGGTTCCTTTACTGCTTACTAATTGTACCCAAGCTTTGAAATTGAGGAAAAATTCTCGTTATACCTCCGGATTTTCATGAATTATTCTCTGTACCTCAATGGAACTAATAGTGGTGCCACCATGGTGCCAGGACATGGTGCCATGATGCCATAAACCGCATATTTCGTGGTTTTTTTTTTTTTGTGTTTCACCTTGAATACGGATGTGAACTTCGACGGACTGCCTACTAAAAATAACAGATGACAGTTCAATGTTACGACGTATTTCCGCTTTGGTGCCAGCCCGGCACCATTGGTGGTGGTGGGGGGGGGGGGGTAAACTCGAATTCGCATGTTGGGTATCGTAGATCATGGATTTTAAAATGCTCTTCAGATTCGAGGCTCGCATGCCGCTAGAAATGTTAAGGTGGATAATGGTTGGGGGGGGGGGGTCATTATTTCTTGCCTAAAGTACCTAATAGATAAATTACATCGAGTTGTAAGCTTTTTGGGCGTGTTCGGTAACGAGTTCTTTTCTAAAAGGGGGGAAAAGGGGGGGTTCGCGATACTGAAAACAAAGAAAATATATCGGAATCTTAAACTACGAATAATGAGGTTACTTAGTATCTGTTTGATGGTGGTAGGTAGCGATCTCCCGAGCGGCTTGGAGATGAGGCGTAGCGTTCCACGTGTTGAAAAACCTTTGTTTCTATATTTTCAATACTGTTACACCTGAAGGGTTGTTTTACCTGAAGGGTTTTATGTATCGAGTTTCTATGTGCAAATAAAGACTCTACGTTAAATTGTGTTATTCTTTCAAACAAGTTCCTATCTCGATACGTTTTAGTTACTCTTTGATAAACCAGAACCTGGGGTGTCGGTAAGTTGAAATAAGAAGATTATGTTTTAACCCAATGTTTCTTAAATTCAATTCCAGGAAAGGAAATGCGGCGATACAGGTAAGTATGATTTCAATACACGTGATACAGGTAAGTACTGCAAGTCTCGATCCCAGGGATCGATCGCCTGAGGGGCGTTACTGCAAGATATCTTAAGGTAAGAAAGGTAAGTTTGGTTCCTAATTATGACTAGGTAGTTTTAAGTCTTAGAATAAGATGCGTTACGCTTATGGATAGATGCGATACAGGTAAGTCTTTAGCGTTATAGGTTAGATACAGGTAAGTCTTTTGTAGTTCTACTTTAGTTATAGCTATTGTCACTGAGTAGAGGTGTGTCGGTACAGCTGTACCGGGACTGTGGAACCGAGTATCAGGTTGGAACGGTTCCACGCAGTGACAAAAACTCGACCCTTACCGGTCCAGTTCCACGGACTGATAAGATATCTTAGATGGCTCTGGACCGGGAAGAGAATCTTTTCTATCGGTCCAGTTCCATCCTCACCAATCAGAATGATCTGATCAATCATCTCATCAATCTGATCATTCTGATTGGTGAGGATGGAACTGGACCGGTAAGGATGTAACCAGACCGATAAGATATCACAGAGAATGGTTCAATGGCTCTGGACCGGTAAGCATGGATCTTGTTCTCAGTTCTGTTCCATGTTGTACCTGGAAGCGCCCTTACTACTTCCATGGACTGAGAATGGTTCATGGAATGGCTCTTGAGCGGGAAGTTATCTTCTGGACAGGTTAGCATGGAAGTTGTCTCCAGTTTTATTAATTTATTATTGTCATGTTAAGTTCTTAAACTGCAACGTCATAATTCTTTCCTTGAATTGTTTGGTAACTATAAGTTATAATAAATTGCCTCTTTTGTAACACTTGTTCAAATTCCTTCCTTTTAGCGAATTGTCAAGGAAAATGATGCTATTGTATTGCAAGTTGAGATCATAAGCATGGAAGAAGGACGATAGGGATTTGACTGCCTGCTTCATCCATGCCATGTGAGTGGGATTTGATCGCCTGTATCGGTAATGGAACTGTACCGGTAATTTGGAACGGTTACATCTTTGTCACTGTAACCGTTGGAACCGTTCCAGGGAAATGCCTGGACCGACACACCCCTATCACTGAGTTGCGTACCTCTACCTCTAAATTGGCCAATTATAGATAGGTAGGATTTAGTTTTAAACACTCACGTTCCGGGTTACCGAAGCGAGTCCGGGCATGGTGATGCGATACGGTTGAAGGGGAGAGCCGGGAACGGACTGGTTCGACGTGTCCTCCGATGCGACGATCCGGTCAGGTTTCACGCGATCCAGGGGGCGGGACAGGGCAAGAGCACTGGCGACTTTTCACTTGTTACAATCTAGTGACTTGTTGGAGGCAGGAGGAATTAGCTGGGGGTGTATCGGTATATCGCGATACAGGGGAGAGCGCTTCAGAGACGGGGGTGAGAGCTTCGAGACGGCTGGCAAGGCTTTAGCTTCAGGACTGGGGTGCTCCCTCCACTACATTAGAATATGAATATCAGTTTGGTGGTCAGTGATGCCACCTCCCTCTGTTGATGGTTATCTTCTTCCCTTTGTTTATTCTCCCTCCAAGTCTTACAGGTTGCTTAATCAGATGGATGTGCTTTCTCCAGTTGACAGTTTGATATTTCACTATGGTGGCCTGTTGGGTTTGCCTGGTCCCGAAGGGGTATCAGGGCTTAGGGACAGGCAGTGCCTGTAAGGGGAAACAGTGAGCAACTGGGCTGTTGCTCAAAGAGTGAAACAGTTTTATTGCTTACCAACTGGTTAAACTGATCCAATACTTATCCAATGGGACGTCCCCTGGAATGCGTGCATTACTAAACAATATGTTTTTAATTTCAGAAAAACTCAACTTCAACAAAACTATTATTGACCCTCTTGAAAATTGTAGCTTGAAATGGCTTGAAGAAATTAAAGCGTTTAGTGTAATAAGCCATTATTTTATGAATTGTTCACTGGTAAAAACTTCTTTTGCGTTTTTCTCAAAACTCCGTTTTTGGACATAGCGCTTTTGGTTTATTATTTTCAATAATAAGCCTTTGGAATCGAGCAAGAAAAAAAAAAATTTTAACCCCCCCTCAAAATTTGATGTTTTACGTACCTATCAAGGTACGTAGAATCCGAAAATCGAATAAAAAAATTTCCGTCCGTCCGCCGTACGCGGCACTTTTCTTAGCAACACTGGACCGATTTCGATGAAATTTGGTATATGGGCTCCATTTGGGGTCTAGTTGTGCCGCGAAGCTTTTGGTTGATGTAGGTCACTTCTAAGGGGTGAAAATTAAGGGTTGAAATTTTCAAGAGTGCCCTAGCTCGAAAACTCTCGAAATAAAGGTATCGTTTTTTCACTAATTTTAAATAGTACTGAATTTTAAAAAAATTTTGAGACCACCCGGAGCTCTGTAGGGCAAACCGTTCAGTCCCTACGAGTACTTGAAGGTTTTCCTTCGATAAAACAGAATCATGAGTGTGAATCGCAAAAGAGGTCTAATCTCCGTTGAAATTTTTTCTGACTAAAATGCGATCGCTGTTCATTTTTTCGATTTGTATACAGTTTTGCCTTCTGCGTAACCAGTAATCAAATTTCCATAATCAAAAGTCAATGGAGAATACTGAAGGCGCCTGAGTGGTCACTGATCAGCTGAGTGAGCTCCAAGGCCATTTCCTCTCCTGTTGAACGCAGGAACCTGAAATTTGAGAGGGCGGGTCAATGGAGAATGCTGAAGGCGCATGAGTGGTCACTGATCAGCTGAGTGAGCTCCAAGGCCATTTTCTCTTCTGTTGAACGCAGGAAGCTGAAATTTGAGAGGGCGATACAGATGGTGGTAGGTGCTATTGATGGAGAACCAGTGATCTATACAGAAGGGTGATCTATACAGAAAATAATAAACCTTTGAGCAATGATTTGCAGCGTTTGTGCTTTAATGTACCGATGTGATCATATGTTTGTAGGGTAGTGTTTGGTACTTGGAGATTGAAGTTTGGAGATGATCTACCATGCATCGGATCATCTATACAATCGTGTTGTGGATACGAGGAAGACACACCCACTTGGCAAACTTTTTTATTTTTTCTTGCGGCTACTAAAATTAGTTCAGTTTCTCTCATAGTACTTTTTATCCTTGGTTAGGAAACTGGTCTAAACAGAAGGAAGGAAAATGGGTCTGTATGAAAGGTGGAGATACTAAATGTATGTTTTCGAACTTCGAAGGTCAACAGCTTTGATAATAAATTGTGTAGGTCAGGTTGGTGCTTGTGTTCTATTCCCAAGATTATTAACTAAATACACATCTCTAATTTATCGCCTCGGGGTGAAATGTTTAGAGGTTCACCGGAGGGGGTCATATGTCAAGGGAAGCACCCTAATAGTCCATCCGATCACTTCATTATCGATAATCGGTTTTAATTGTCCCAAATGAGCGGTTCTCATGAGGGTTGGGGTTGACCCTTTCAGGCGAGACATCCGGATCTCCCACGACCTCAGAAGAAGAGACTTTTCCAGAGGGACCTGATGAATATTGAAAGGCAGGTGTGGGGCCTCGCTTCTTGGAGTTCTCCTACCGTTTCTCGGAGGCGTTTGTGTGCTTAACGAAATTGAGTTAACCCACGGAGCAAACACCGGTCGTGACTACTTCAGTTTTTCTCGCCTTCCCTTCACGAATTAAAATAAGAAGGTGGATTCTAATACTGAGCAGCGCTGTACTTAAAGTAATGATGTTGCTGGATATTTGAGGAAAATCTAATTGAAAGTTACTCGTAAACAGCTAGATGAGGAGAGGTATTGAAACTAGAACGCCGTACACGATCATAACTGTAAGATAGTTCGGACATAGATGTACGTAGATCTACGTGAATACGTTTGAAAAACAAACCACTGCAAATTATTACACATTGGTGTCTTGACCTTTCTGCAAAGAAAGCGGATTTTCCATAACATCGCAACCAGTGAGATAAGAGTGTCGTCATCAGGAATTTGGTTCTTAGTTGCTAAGGAAACCCAACCAAGTGACATGAAACTCTATTCAAGGAAACGAACCGGTTCTTACCGGCTTGGAATATTGGTTTATTATTTCTAATAATAAGCCTATGTGATGGTATCGCAAAAAATTTTTATAAACCCCCCTCAAACTTCGTCACTTTACGTTTCAAGGTGCGTAGAATCCAAATTTGCAATGTCCGTCCGCCGTCCGCCGTCCCCCGTCCGCCGTCCGGGCCATAAAGGCCTTCGAATCGGTCTAAAAAACCCGTTCTTTTGCACATAGACTCCATTTGGGGTCTAGTTGGTCCTAACGTCGAACTATTCCGATCACTTAATTCGTATAGAAGTTATGGGCAAATAACCGGCCAAAAAAGAGGTTTTTGCTCAAATATGCGTGGGGTGACATTTTCCAAATATTTTTCTTCATGTTGGATGGTTGGTGGCTTTACAGACGATTATATAGAACAATAATAAACCATTAAAATAATAAAATAATAAACCATAAAAATAATAAACGTACGATAAATCAGAAACACGAGTGTGAATCGCAAAAGAGGTCTAATCTCCGGATGGTTGGTGGCTTTATAGACGATTATCTAGAAAAAACGCTGCATAAAAAATAATAAACCATTGTGTAATAATTTGCAGCGTTTTTTTATTTCTAATGAATTTTGAACGGATTTCAGACCCATTTCCGGCAGTGAACAGTCTTTTGCGATTCACACTCGTGTTTTTCATTTATTTCAAGTCCAACCCTTAAGTCCTTATGAGGAGTGAACCCTATAGAGCTCTGGTGGCCTCATTCTATTCTTAAAACGCTGCAAATTATTACACAATAATTTATTATTTTCTTGCATAATCGCCGGCCTACAAAAACACAGCTTTGCCATTTTTAGTGCCTACAACTATAATGCCTTGAAGTAGGTTCTTGGTTGCCAGGGAAGCATAACTGAGTGACATGAAACTCAATTCGAAGAGTGTGGCACGTAGCTTCCTCGTATCCATAATCCGATTGTATAAGTGATCCGATGCCTAGCAGTTAATCTCAAAACATAATTCTTCAAGTACCTTCCACTATCACAACAATCAATCTGCACAATCTCTGAATATTGTTGGAAAATATGGCTGTAGTTATGGCTGTTACAAGGATTTCACGTTTGCGCATGTGAAGCGGCTACTATCAGTCAGGGTGATGATTTTCATTTTTTTTTTTTTTTTTTTTTTTTAAATTAAGTAGGAGGTCTTTGGTGAGTTGATTCACAAACTCCTTCCACTGCGACCTAATGAGGTCTATTGTGGAGTGCCTCCAGGCTATATTAGCCTACAAGAAAGGGTTTACTGAAAACCCCTTCTCCCCACTTTTTAGCAAATTGGAGAAGGTCGGTGTAGGTCACCTTAGAGATGGTGTCAGGGGCTAGGACATCACTTCCGAGTGTTGTGAATCTAGCTCGACCCAATGCTTCACAGTAGCATATTATATGTTCGGCATCCTCCGTTTCCATATCGCAGAAGCGGCAGATGTCTGTTGTTAGTTTGCCTATCTTCTTTAGGTGATATCGAAGTGGGCAGTGGCCTGTTAACAGACCCACAAGTATTCTGACGTCCTTTTTAGGCATAGCGATGAGTTCATCAGCCCGTCTCTTCGAGAACGTCACAAACAGTTTTGCCTGTCTTAGACCTGGGAGGTTTTGCCAGTATTTTACTCGCTCATTCCTTTCCCAGTTGTTAGCCACGTTCTGTAAACAGCTTTTGGTGGTTCCCAGGATCGGTTCCGGCCCTATTGGCAGGGACTCTGATCCTCTTTTGGCAAGACGATCAGCAGTTTCATTACCCTCATGACCTTCATGTCCGGGAATCCAGAGAAGGGTGACCCGATTTTTCTGGGCCACTGTTTTGAGGGTATTCAGGCATTCCCAGACCAGCTTCGAACTTATAGTGTATGAAGCAATGGCCTTCAAGGCAGCCTGACTGTCTGACAAGATATATACTTTGGCTTTGTTGAGATGCTTGTTCAGCATTTCTTCAGCACACAGTTGGATTGCATGGACCTCTGCCTGAAAGATTGTGGCATTTGTCCCAAGGGACTTTACAAGGCTCGACGAAGGTCCTTTAATGCCTATGCCGGATCTTCCACACATGACTGATCCATCTGTATACCATACAAGAGAGCCCGGTGCAAGGTTGGGCATCCCCTTTTTCCAGTAGTCTCTATCGTTGATGACCACCTTAAAGGGTAATTCGAAGTTTAGTTTTTCTGTCATAAGATCACTGACTGTCAGAGCCATTCCACCTTCATCTTTCCCAAGAATTTTGTGGTGGTTGACAGTGGATCCTGGTCTTATGTATCCCAGCCGCAGCAGCCTTGCAGCCCCCAGGAAGGCCACTCTTTGTACATGAATATGTAGCGGCGAGAGGTCCAAAAGCACCTCCATTGCTGCAGTAGGGCAAGTAGGCATAGCGCCAGTGATTCCCAAACATGCTTGTCTTTGGACTTTGTTGAGTATCCTTTGGACAGCCATTTGGTTGGTTTTGGGCCACCATACAAGAGCGGCGTAGGATACTATGGGCCTGATGATGGCTGTATACAACCATAATATCATCTTTGGCTTGAGTCCCCAGGTTTTGCTAAACATTCTCTGTCCAGCCCATAGGATGTATCTTGCCTTGTTGGCAATCTTTCCTATGTGTGAGTTCCATGTCAATTTATGGTCTATGGTAACTCCTAGGTACTTAACTTCCGTTTTAGTGGATAGTTTTGTTCCACCAAGGTTGAGTACCTTAAGGTTTAGCTTTCGCCTGTTGGTGAAAGGTATCAGTACTGTTTTTTCTGGGTTTACACGTAAACCTTCTGCTGTACACCACTTGTGGATGATGTATAGGGCTCTCTGCATTCTGTTGGATATAGCACAGTCGAATTTGCCCTTTACAATGATGGCCAAATCGTCCGCATACCCTACTGCATCGAAGCCCTCCTCCCTAAGTTCAAGGAGAAGAGAGTCAACTACAAGTAGCCATAGTAAGGGGGAGAGTACTCTCCCTTGTGGGCATCCTCTTGAAGGAATGACAGCAAGGGAACTCATCCCTAACTCAGAGTACACGATCCGCTTATTTAGCATGACCTTGATCCATTTTACTGTTTGAGGATCAATGTTCCTCTCATTCGCAGCTTTCTCTATTGATTCATAGGAGGTGTTGTCAAAAGCACCTCCTATATCCAGAAAGCAGCCGAGAGCTAGTTCTTTCACCTCCAGAGTTTTCCAAATCATATCAACCAGCTGATTCAGGGCAGTCTCTGTAGATTTGCCCTTCTGGTAGGCATGTTGGGATCTCTGCAAAGGTCTTATGGATAGGTATTCTTGTTTTATGTTCTGAAGAACCACTTTTTCCATAATTTTAAGTAGGAAGGATGAGAGGCTAATGGGTCGGTTATCCCTAGCTTGAGACGAGTTTCTGCCAGTCTTTGGGATAAAAACGACCTTTACCTTCCTCCACGCTTCAGGAATGTAAGCGAGTTGGTAACTAGCCCTAAAGACTTTAACCAGAACAGGAGTGAGTACCCCCATACCATGCTGTAGCATGGCTGGACACAGCCCATCCAGTCCGGGAGTCTTATAAGGCCTAAATGAGCTAATTGCCCATTTTACTTTCTCGGGTGTCACTAGTTTCTTTGAGGCACGTATTACCCAATTTGAAGGGCGGCAGTAGTTAGGAATATTTTGTTCCAGGTTCCCTTCAGGTAGTACGTGAGAGCCAGGGAAATGTGTTTCCAGGAGCACCTCAAGAGTCTCCTCTGCGCTCTTTGTGAACACCCCATCTGCCTTTTGAATGCAGCCCAAGGGCATGGGCCTCTCCTTAGAAAGAATCTTCTGAGTTTTGGCTACGGTCGGTTGGTCCTCCATACCCTCACAGAAGTCTCTCCAGGATTTTCTTTTGGCTTTTCGTATGGCTTTGTTGTAGGCAGTGAGGGCTTCAGTATAGGCCTCCCAAGCCCCACTACTTTTAGCCCTGTTGAAAAGTCTCCTCGTCTTTTTCCTGAGCTTATTAAGCTCATTGCTCCACCATGGGACGTTTCGGTTCGTTATTCTAGTTTTGACCGGACAGCTTTCTTCATAGCATTTGAGAATTGCTGTATTTACAGAGTTAACAACTCTCTCCAAATCAGCAGTTGTTTGGATTTCTGAATCTAGCCCTACGAGTTTATCATCTAGAAGGGCCTGATACACACCCCAATCGGTATTTTTGGGGTTTTGGTAAGATTCACTGTACATGTGTGAATACTCAAGCTCAAAGGCTATTATTTTATGGTCTGACATTGAAGTTTCATTCAGAACTTGCCAGTCCTTTATTCTGGTGGCAGAAAAAGGGCTGGCAAAGGTAATATCGAGAACTTCACTTCTAGTTCTAGTAACAAATGTAGGTGTTGACCCCACATTTACCACCACCGATCCACATTCAGTTAGAAAGTCAAACAATGACTCACCACGCATGTTGGTGTCCGAGCTTCCCCAGACAAGGTGATGAGCATTGGCATCACAGCCAACCAAATAATGGAGGCTGTTTTCCTGGCAGTAATCCGTCAGTTGCTTCATGTGTAGAGGAGGGACGCACTCTTCATCGCCGGGGAAATATGCACTGGCAACTACAGTGCGGCGAACGCCCTCCCCAAAGCTCTCCTCCAGGATTACTGCCACCAGATCTCTGGAAATAAATTCATACATTGGTAGAAATTTCACTGTGTTTTTTATGAGAATGGCTGCTCTAGGCCGTTCGACACTGTTACAGTAGATCAGCTTACCTGTAGTCGAAGAGAAGCCCTTCACGTGCCCCTCTCCTGCCCATGGTTCCTGCACCAGGACAATGTCACACCCCCTCCAGGCAAAGTTCCTACCCAGGACAGCCGTGGCAGCCCTGGCAGTGTGAAGGTTTACCTGGAGGAGGCGTAGGCTGGAGGAAGTCATTTCTTCCCCCTACTCCCCCTCCCCTTCTCCTTCTCCTTCTTCTTCTCGAGGGGTTTGGGGGGAGGTTTTTTGGACTTCCCAGTTCCTCCTTGAAGCGGAGGTCGGAAGTCCTTCATAGGTTTTGGTGGAGGACCTGATTCGGATGGTTCCGCAGATCCTCCAGCCTCACTCACATTGAGCATACCCAGGTTTAGGGTAGCCTTTTCAAGGGCTGTTTCCTCCGGGAGCTCTGGGTCTTCGTTAGTGGAGGGTTCCACTTCCTTGGACCCAGCCTTTTTCTCTTCTGACTTCTCCCGAGGTTGCTTATTAAGGAGCCTCGGACGAATGGTACCCCTAGCTAATTTGATGCTGACTTCTGCGTTGTTCTCAAGAACTTCTGCAGATTCAGCATCAATTAGAAGGGTCATCAGAGCTGACATTGCCCCCTCCCGCTTGCGTGAGAGGACTCTCCACGACTCCACATTCAGTCCTCTGTTTTGTCGTGCCAGAAAGTGGAAAATTCTTTCATTCGTTTCTTCCGCGCATTTTGGAAGAAACGCTGTAGCTACCCTGGGTTTTGGTAGGTCCTTGCCTTCAAGGACCTTGAGATTTCCTCCATCCCAGGGTTTACAGGAAGGGATGAAGCTTTTGAGCCAGATGAGTGATTCCTCATCTACACATCTCATGCAAAGCCACCCCCTCCTGTATGCTGTTTCTGTAAAGCCAGGCTTTGGTCCATCGAGATCCAGTTCAAAAATGGCCTCGATAATACAATCCTGTATCTGGTTCATTTGCTCCGAGGTGAGAAAGACAGAAGGATAGTTTGTATGGAAGACGCCCACCTTGATTCCCCGAGCCACCTCATTGTATTTCCTCTTCTTCTTGGGGGCTGGGGTGTCAGAGTGGGTCCTCCTCCTCTTATCCTTCTGCTTATCAGGAGTGGTGTCCGTGGAGTCCCCAGCTTTCTTTCTTTTCATGGGGGCCTCCAGGGCCTGCTAAATTGCAGATTCTACCTCTACTCCTTTGCGGATTAGAAATAGGTATTTTCGTCTCTGGGCACTATTTCCAGAGGCGATGATAGGTGGGAGCCCCTGATTCAGAGGCGTGGTTTTTTCCAGTGGATTCTCAGGGGTCGGGTCATGCTTCTCCGAGCCCGAGTCCAGCCTCTGATCGGGGCCAGACAAGGTCTCAGGATCCACAATCACCAACTCCGAGCTTCCAGACGGAACAGGGACCCCACATTGCAGGGTCCCCGAGTTGGGTTGTTCTTTGGAGACAGAGGCTGCTTCGGGATCCATCAGTTTGGGCTGCCCAGGTAACGTCTTAGCGGTGCCACCAGGACTGCCTTCGCCAACTTTTCCTTCCACAACCTCCATCCCCTCAGCCTGACCAGCCGGAGGAGGACTCTTGAGGAGATCCTCCTCCAACTGATCCGAAAGATTTGTTTTTGTTTTTATTTGTGTATTAAAAGATTCCATATTGATTTGTTATATATGTACGGGAACTAGTTGAACCACCAGACAGTGCCCTTTGTGACTGGTGGGGACTTACTAAATACTCATGGACTGGCCAGGTCCATGAGGCACCGTTTGCGACACAATGACCCTGTGCCATTCAGCCCTGGACACGGTAGCTCACGTCACGGCTTGGGATTGAGGTAGGAAAGGATAGAATTTAGAAAGGAAGTAGGTTAAAGGGATGTTGAGTGGGGCCTAGAGAGAGGCGAGCCTCAATATCTCCTCCCCCTCACACCCCTCCCTCGTTGGTTCAGAAAGGGCCCTCTGATCGGGGGCCCACACTTTAACAGGTGACACCACGGGAAGGTGAGGGTAGGAGTTGAGTGGTAGAGGCTGTATATTGCGCATTCCACCCTTTTGTCAACCTGATGATTTTCATAGGGGACCATCCACACGCCAACCCGCACAATCCCTGAAAATTTCATTGAAATCGGATGAAAATTGTAGAAGTTATGGCTGTGGCAAGTAATTCACGACAAGCAGACACACACGGAACCAAAATTGTCCAGGAAGGTCTTAAACGTAAAACGCGAGTGGAAATTTTGACTTTGGAGAACTTTTTTTTCCAACCTTGAACCTTGAAAAGTGAAAACAGAGTTTCAGCTACCTTGGTAGACTCGGAAGCAAAAGATCGCATTAGAATCAGCAGTATCCAAAAGGTTTGAGGCACAAGTAGACCCCAAATGGAGCCCATTATGTACCAAATGCATCAAACTCTTTCCATGGTAACTAAGGAAAGTCCCGGCTACGGTGTACGGCGAATGGACGGATTCTCACGGACATCTCAAGCGAGAAAGAAAGTATTTAATAAAGTAGGAGAAAAAAAATCATATCAACTTAATGATTAATTATTAAGTTTCTTCATATTTGCAAGGAAAGACATCTACAGGAGTTTGAAAGTGAGACTGTGCGGGAATTTTCAGCAGGAAATTGTTGGGACTGGGGTCAAACCAAATTAAGCCGCTATTGCCAAGCTTTCGAAAAGTATAATATTACCATGCCAAGTCCCGATAGTTGACAGTTCGTCAAACCGTACCTAGGTCGATACACACATATGTTTTTATTCAAACTTGCACGCGAAATTCGTCTTTGAATATGTCGGCAAATTTTGGTTGGGCCAGTCAAGCAATGCATCGATCGAGTGGGATAAAATATTGTGGGATAAAATATTTACCTCAAATATTTACCTACAGGTAGATCGACGTAATCACCGCAGCGAATCAAAATTAATATCCAGCATAGGTAGTTAGGTAGTTTCGACTTCGAGTTGGTCCAGTTGAAAGGCAACAGGAAGAGAGGCTGAACAACCGCAAAAGACGAGTGGCGGGAGAGTGTAGAAGTTAGAATATAGTATAGAACTTTGTCGAGAATACAGAATAGGAATGGGTATCGATACCCGATATTTTAAAATATCGATACTTCTGTACCGATACTCGATATTTTAGTATCGATACTGTACTATCTGATATTTTCGGATATCGATACTTTGGATCCGATATTTCTAAATATCGAATATCGATACAGTTCTCGCGGATAATTCAACATAATGGCTAAAAAATAAAAATATGAAGAAGGTAGGGAGGCTGTTGGGTTTTAACTCGGATAAAATTATATCATTATGGAGAAAATGTTCAATAAAATTTGCAGTGGGTATTTTCTCCAAATTTTCAAATGTTTTTACATCAAAAGATGCCTAATTCATTCTATGACATAAGCTCACTTGTTGGCGAATTTTCAAGGATAATGAAGCTATTGCAATTGCCACAAAATTTTTAGAATGGAGTTTTTGAGAAAAAAGTAATTGAAATCCGTTTTGGAGCGTTCTTATCTCCAGTGTTGACTGTGAAAAAAACCATACTAGATTTCAATGACAATTCGCTCATTATCTCATGCTGTATGAATGGACTTTAGCTTCTTATTCAGTCCAGAGAGCCGAGAGTATTCAAGTTCACACACAAGTGGTTGCTCCTCTAGGCGATTCTAGGAAAAGATAGGTTCTTGGTACCTGGAGCCTACACGTGCTGGTTTCTAAGAGTTCCTACCCAGAATCCCAGGGTTTCCACAACACTGCTTGTTGTACTTTGAGCATCTCAGACATTGACAGGGCTGTAAAATCACCAGTTATTTAGATTTTTCTCAGAATATTCGCTCATGCAGGTATCTACATGCTTTGGTGGTTGGGGGTGGGGAGGAGATCTTTCGCATTAAAAACTAGCCTGATCCCATATTGGGATTTCTAGGAAACGTCCTAAGACAATAACAAGACCAGGACTGGACTGTGACATCACATGAGTAGGTGGAACCCTTTTACTACCTGACCCTAGCTCGCTTGAATCAACTAAGTATTGACTCTCATTTTGAGACAAAATAATTTTATGAAAAACAATGAATTCGCAAGTGAGTACGTACCTACTACTAGATTTCCCAGTTATGACTTTCAAATTTGAATATTTCGGAATTTTCAACATTTGTCGCTTCAAAAATTTCTATTTTCACAATCAGAACTTTCTTGCTTTGTTTGCTAGACCGATGTCTAGGCTTGAAATTTATATGTATTGTGCTTGTAGGTAAGCTAAGAAACAGTGGGTGATATACTCGTAGAACCTATGAAGTGAAATCCATAACATCGAATTGTCTTGTTGTTTCGTTAATTGCTAAGAAAAAGTTACTTCCTCATTTTTTGGACTAGAGTAGCGTGATTAGTAACGTAATGAAATACCTAGTTTACTCGTAAATACGATAGTACTAAACTGTAAACAACTTAGTTACCTATTACATTTTTTGATCACGACCCTCAGCTAAAAGACATATTTACAAATAAATATATTATTTGTAAATACTAAAATATCCGTAGAATATATTCTACCAATCTGACTTCAAAGGAGGTTCTGTGGCGCTTACCACAGAAGCGGAACATACACGAACTTTTAGCTTACAAGTAGTGTGCACAAGAGTGCGCCGCGAACTGGCAGGAAGAACCCAGACACAAAAGTGACCAAAAGAAACAATATTACTCACTTTTTTACAATACGAATCTACCTTCTAGTTTATCAAGCATTATTAGTCTTCATCTTCTCTTATTTAGTTTCAAGATTTGAATCATTTTCGCATCGTTTTTTTTTTTCGTATGACGTCAACAATATTCCTCGATTTTTGCGGTGTTTTGTAACAGAGGTTCACTTGTTTAGTCATTTTCTCCTACGGTAATTTTTTTCCCTTGGTTATTCCTAGTGTTAAACGTTATTCTAGGGCCCTATTATAGGATTTGACTTGAAATTCCAGAATCTAAAATTGAGGCAAATTCCCCATTTAACAGCTGATTGGTGTACGAAATAACTACTCCATGTTGCATACTCATGGATGAAGTAAGTTTCCATGTAAGATGGTGGATTGCATTTTTCCGACATAACTAGATTGCATAGTTAGAACAAATTAGATCTTTTAATTTAATCTACCTACCTTGAAACTTTAAAACAGTAAGTAATACATGAAAATTTTCAGGGATTGTGTAGGTTGGCGTGTAGCACAAAAACGGACGGAACTATCTCTCAATAAGCATGAAAGTTTTGAACGAACAATAAATCAAAAACACAATTGTGAATCGGGTATGATACTCATGTTCATGTCGCTCACATACTCAGTTACATCAGTAATCAACAATCAAATTAGTAATGAATATGAAGGCACCCACAACTCTCGGATAACAATGTTTTGTTGGTAGGGAAGTAGGTACCTGCTTTCTGTCAAAATGAAATAGATTGTTAACCTTGAAATAACATGGTTGGAAGCTACCAATATTGGAATGACCTGTTGTTTGTAGGAAGGTGATCCATTCAGAAACATAATAAACCATTGTGCAATAATTTACAAGGTTCACAATTGTTGGTGATCCATTCAGAAATATAATAAACCATTGTGTAATAATTTACAAGGTTAAAAGTTTGCTGGTAATAAATTCGTGGTTCATGATTGCAAATGAAGCACAACTAAGTACAACACGAAACTCCACTCAAATGAACGAACATTACCTATCGCTCTGAAATGTGAAATTTCCGTCAGTTATTTTTGATTCACACTCGTATTTCTGATTTATTGTAAGTTCAACCCTTAAGTTATCATTGGTGTCTAAAACTTCAACACTATTAGGCATTAAAGTATAAACGGAATTAATATTTTATTCACAAATTAATTGCCCTCTTGGGAAGCGAACGGTTTGTCCCACAAAGCTCTGGGAGGTATCTTTGCTATTGTAAATGAATGAAAAACAATATCATCTGTACATTGAAAGTTTTCAAGCAAGTGCGTTTTGAAATTGTTTCCCTGCACTTTTTACCCTTTAGAAGTGACTGACAATAACCAGAAGCTTCGGGGCACAGCTGGAGCCGATATACCAAATTTCATCACAATTTGCTCATAAGATTGTTCTTTCAATAGGTATTGTGCGACCAACTCTTCAAGATCAACTTATTAAACCTGATAAGCGTAGTTATCTTCTACGAAACGATCTCGACGTATAATATTCGTCGTAAGCTTTCTCTTCGTTGAAGCTTATAAGAATCAGGATACAGTCGCACCTATGTTTATGTACCTACCTTCCAAGCTCGTGTAAAAGTACCCCCGGCGAATCCCCCTGTACGTAAATTTTCTTAGATTAAAATAAATTCCGTCGCAGCACCGCCGATTATGTGAAGCGATTAAAGAAAAAGGGCAAGCCGTCGGTAATGCCGAAGCCCCAAAGGAGATATCTGGCTGAGATAAAGAAGAAATTATTCCCTCTCCCCACCGACGGGGAGTGACTCTTGTCTTGGAGACCATTTTATACGTCCCATACCCTAATAATTCCCCCTTTTCTCTTGATTGTTCCATAGCTACTGCTTCAATCGGTGAATTATTTCAACCGCTGAATAGACTGTGGGAGCTAATGAAGTAAACACAGATCCCTATCACAGAACGAACCGGTCTATCGGAAACGCGGATGTCTCGACGATTGATTTTAGCAATGCCCTAAAAACTTTTAGTATGGAAATTTTTGAAAATGTAGGTACCTACTTTATGGAAATCCATTTTTCTCAATTATGGACGTTTCTACCAACTATCCTGCAATGAATGTTGTATTTTGCTGGTTAACAGATATGGGCAAATCTGTACAAAGTTATTGTCCGATTTCGATGAAATTAACAGGGATTGTGCGGATTGGGGTGAAGATGGTCCCCATTGAAGATCATTGCTCCCGAATGGATAGCAGCCACTGCGCATGCGAAAACGTGAATTCCTTGTACCAGCGATGACTTGTAAATCTTCCATCTGAATTCAATGACAATTTCAGGGATTTTGCGGATTGGTAGAGATTATTGTAAGGTTCGCCTCCTCTGCGGCTTTGGCGATTAGGTCTGACTTATTTTTCGGCCTACTCGTGGGTTCGGGGGTTTTGAAAAGACCTTCCTAGTCCTGCCTAGGCCTAAGTTCCCTAATTGGCTATCGCCGGAGATCGGGTAGATCTGGGGGGCAATTACCTCCGGATCTAAATATTTGACTATCTGCTTGTTCCTAAGTACTTGATACCTTCGGGCTTCGTGGACTTTTGAGAGAAAACACTTGTTTGGATTCTGAATGAGCAACGGGTTTATTTGACAATTGGAAAAGGGGATTGAATTTTGATAATATAAAGGTGAAAGTGAAGCCTTAGGTGGTAGCTTAGTCTATCCCTACCTATGTGCCTCCTGACCGCGTGTCGTCGCGAGATCACGGAGTTTCGCGGATGGCTCGGGTTCGCGACGGCGACGGCGGAAGTCGAGATCGGGTAAGCTGAAGCTAAGTACTTAGGACTGACCTGGCGATCCTTTCTTTGGATAGACTTTGGAGATTTGTCCCAGGAGGCGTTGACGTGGCAGCTACCCACTTCTTCTCCTGGAGGCGGCTGGTTCTCTCGGACCGACGTAGCCTGTAGTGATACCGCTCTCTGTCACTCAGCGGAAGGCAGCAGAACTGGGTGCTTTTGGATCGAAGGGCACTTGGTTCCAGATGCTGATGCACGACCTCGATTTTGGCAGCGCGTAACAGTTTTGTTCAACAACCAGGGGCGTGTCTTCAGAAATATTTGTGGCTGAATATTTTCGGTATTTTTTCCTGCAGTCCTTCCACCTCTCCTCGCTGATTGGATGAGGAGCTTTTCCTGGGCGTCGATTTACCGGCTGATTATCGAAAGGGGGGATAGATTTCCGCTAATCAGGCCGCGGTAATTTTTCCGTGGTGGGGACTCCACGTGCCGTGTTTTTTGGCGACGTGGGCGAATTGTTTTCCCAGGGAGAAACATGAGACTTTGTCAGCGTGAGCGTCTGACAATGATCCTCTGTTAAAACCATCTCTACGGAATCGATAGTAGCCGCTGTGCATGCATGCGACCTTATCACAGCCATAACTAACAAAACATAACTAAACATAACATTTTAAACTCCTCAATAATACCATCGACTGCCCGTCACTCCTCGCAAAGATCAACCTTCTTGTCCCACGCATCGCCACTCGCTCGTCTTCACTGTTCCACGTGCCATTTTCCTCGACGAACTAACAACGAAACCAACCAACCCCTGAACAGAATTCCTCGCAGTGCCAACCTCTTCTTGTAATTGGACCCCGACTTTGACTTTTTCAACTCCCCTCTCTCATCACTAAAGACACTCATCACCTCCTCCCCATTCAGCTATAATTAAACTTAAAAATCTAAATTCTCATATGTAACTTTTGTTGGACCGAATTTCTCTCCCCGTTAGAATGACCTACTTTTTTTTAGAAGGTATATTGGGCTCGCCCGTAAATAAAGAAATAAGAAATAACTCTACATTTTCCACCCGATTTTGATGAAATTTCCTAGCAATGTATGTTTATCGCTGACTGGTTGAAACTGAACGAAATTCTACTCCACATCCAATGGGAAGTCCCTGGCGTGGACGTACCAATGCACCAACTTGTAATAATTATAATTATTCTTAAAAGATCACTACCATAATTATAATTTCCTCAATTTAATTGTCACAGTGCCTTCAGAAAAGATGAGAGAGAAAACAACAATTTTGTCGGGTTTTAGCGCTACCTCCCGCCACTTCAATGAACTACCATTCCTGAGTACCATAACTACCATTCTTAAGATTGTTGTCTCGTATTCGTTTTCGATTCTCTTTGTTTTCTCTCTGAACAGTTATGGACGTTTATGGAAGTGGCGTTTTATGTTGCGAAACGTGCCCGAAGTCATTCAATTTCAAAGCTGATCTCCAAAATCGTCACTAGTTCATGTTTTAAAAATATGAGAAACGATTATGAGACAACAATCTTTAGAACGGCAGTTAAGGTAATCAGAAATGGTTGTTCGTTGAAGTGGCGAGGTAGCGCTAAAAGCCGACAAAGATTGTTGGGGGCTTGACTCTCATTGAGAAAAGTATATTATGAACTGTTTAGAGTTTGAGAATAAAAATGTTCATCCAAATAACAAAACTTTCCACAGTCTGAATATAGAATACATAAGTAGAGTGAAATAAGAAGTATTCTGTCCCCTAGATTGTGTTACGTACTAAAAAACGTTTTATCTTTTTCTTCTGAATTGTTGCAAAATTGGTACCAAAACGATAGTTTTGTAATCCACCGACCCTTAAACCCACTGGTACATTCACCTCCACAAAATTCTGATCTGTTTTCGATTGTACGAATGGGTGTTCTGTGGTCCTAACAATCCATCAACCTCTTCACCGCTTCTCGGGATCATTAGAACACGGTGGGATACGCAGACCACTGGAAGAAATGATACTCCAATAAATAAAGCCAGCGAAGCTGATAAGGTTTTTCATTAATTCGGCTCTAAGATTTTTTTCTTTCTTTCCCCATCAGTTCTACTTTTTTGAAGCCCGTTTCCAACTCCCGTGTCTCGTAGTGGTGTCCGGCTCAAGGAGCTGCTCGGGAGAAGCTGATTAATTTAGGAATGAGGTGGGAACCCTTTTCCTTCTTTATTGAGAGATATCTTGGAGAGTTGTTTTCAGGTCCTCTTAACAAGGGGACCCGGTAGTTGACATTCCCAACTTGTTCGCTTCTAAAGTCGACATATAAATTACACGTGGGCTAATTGAGGCTTCCAGCTACCTGCGGGCCCGCTTCTCATCACATTCGATCGCCTGGTTCAAGTCCGTTGAAAAATACCTGGCACTCTGGGATTCCGAGATCGTCGCCTACGCCCCAAGTGTGCTAAGGAGGGCTCAAGTACAGCTGATATCGCTGAGCCTAAAGCTGAAATCTTCCCTTAAATTCCCTTAAAACGTAAACCATCCAATTTCGAGGGAGGGTTACATTCTTTTTCCTTGCTCGATTCCAACGTTTCATTATTTAATATAATAAACCAAAATCGACCCTAGAAGTGTCAAACAGAACCCAGCATATAAGTACAAATTCCTTACTTCTGAAGACAGGAAGAACAAAGCTTCTCATATCCTGAAGTATTCTTCCCCAAATGTGATTGTATCGATTTGGAAGCAAAATAGTCGTTTCTCCTATCAATTTAATAGTTTGGGTGGCATTGGTAGTTTTATAATTTATCGTATTATCGACCCTCAACCCGATATGAAGGTATCAGATTGATTAGATTCGAATTCCGGTTGCCTCTCGGACTTGAAAACATAAAACTAAATAGCTTTCTCATCTAACGACACGAGTGAAACTCGAAAAGAGGTTAAAACTGATTTATGAGCGCGTATCTCCAATTAAACATGACAAGTAATCAAAACCTGTGAGACAGATGGCGCACAATCCTCCTTTTAGTGAAACTGACAAATATAAGCCAATACGTGGTTCCTCTAATTAAAGACTGATTGATTCATAACTCAAAAAGAAAAAAAAAATTCGTTTATGAATGGAAAAAAATCATTGCGTATTGTTCAATTTATTACCATATTAGACCCATTTAATCTGCATATTAATTGGGCCAGCCTTCTAGAAACACCTACCGGTTAAATTGCTATTTAAACAACGACAAGAATATATGGCTTTTTTAGTTGAGGCTGTAGAAGCTCGCTTCTGGGTGTGGAAGTGGCGCGTAGTTTATGACAGGCGGTTCGACAGAAAACTGTGAAGGGAATTAACTTTCCTCTCAATATTCAACGTTATACGAATCAAACGCGGCGTTATTAGGATCAAAGCGGCTTCTCCTCTTTTTCGGCTCGCGGGGGTAATCGATTGGACGTACCGAGCTTCCAGGTTGTGTGTTTGTCGGATTGATTCACTTGTGGGCAATTGGATTTGGTGTAACCGTAATATTCAATCAATGGATGTAGGATTCCCAAGAATGAATTCTAATCGAATGGGTTGCGTCCTGTAAAATCTACAAGTGACTGCTGGTCTCCGAGATCACTACTGAAAGGGCAAATCAAATCAGTTTTATTTGCCAAATTTACACGAAGTGCAAGCACAAAGGTCACATTCATTAATAACAGGTCCCGATAGTGAAATATTCATCCGATAGAGAAATGCCTATCAAAACAAATATCACCAGTCAAATAAGGAATGTTAGAGTGACAAATCTACACGACTAACCTTCTACACGCTAATTCACACAAATACCAAAACTTTCATCGAATCAGGGTAAAAAATCTAGGAAGTTTTGGCTGTTACAATCAATCATTTTGACATAGATATCGAGGGTTGCCTGGCAGAAGTGACCAAGTCCATTTTTTCCCGAAATTGAGGTTTTAACGCTTCATATAACTCGTAAGCCTGCTCTACACGCTAGTATTGTTAACTCCATGATAAAGGAACTATAAAGGGCTCAAATGCCCTTTCCAGTACCCCGATCCACCCCTTTTGTATCCGATTTGCATTTTCCTGGCAGAAATGACCAAGTGCTACCTACGCAGCACTTGGTCATTTCTGCCAGTAAACTGCGAGTAACGGAAAACGCTGCAAATTATTACACAACGGTTTATTATTTTTATATAGATCACTCGTCTACAAAATCACCAACCATCCAATATGAAGAAAAAAAGAAAAACATTTTTTTTTTTTAAATCAAAATCACCAACTATCGATTGCATTTTGGTCAGCTAAAATTTGAACGGAGATTAGGCCTCTTTTGCGACTCACACTCGTGTTTTGATTTATATATATATATTTCAATATAAACCCTTAAATTTTCGTAGGGAGCGAACGGTTTGTCCTACAGAGCTCCGCGTGGTCTCAAAAAATTCTAAAAATTCCATAGAATCTTGAATTGAAGGAAAAACAATACCTTTATATCAAAATTTTTTGAGTTAGGGCGTTTTCAAAATTTCAAAATTGATTTTGGAACCCTTAGGGGTGACCTACATCAACCAAAAGCTTCGGGGCACAACTAGACCCCAAATGGAGCCTACATACCAAATTTCATCAAAATCGGTCAATGCTAAGTGGCAAAAGTGCCGCGTACGGCGTACGGCGGACGGACGGCCAAATTTTTATTCGATTTTTGGATTCTACGTACCTTGAAACGTAAACCATCAAATTTTGAGGGGGTGTTAAAATTTTTTTTTTCTTGGTCGATTCCAAAGGTTTATTATTGAAAATAATAAACCAAAATGATCAAGTGCCAAATAGTCACTTCTGCCAGCCGGGATATTGTGAATCCGCTGGTTGAATTGAAGGCCCAAATGACAAATTTTTATTATTTTTGATACTTTATTGGTAGGTACCTACCCTAAAGAGGAACAGGGTCGGTGGAACAACGCCAGTTAGTTATGGCCCTCACACAGTCGCACGACCCAGACGAGTAGAACATGAATATGGACTCCTAAGATCTTCAATGCATACCCACTGCATACAATATGTTGGTATGGTATACTGAAAATAAAAATAAAACAAGAATAGCCGTGTGGGTATTCTATGAGTTCGTGGAGACGAGTAGAACATGAATATGGACTCCTAAGATCTTCAATGCATACCCACTGCATACAATATGTTGGTATGGTATACTGAAAATAAAAAAAAAAACAAGAATAGCCGTGTGGGTATTCTATGAGTTCGTGGAGACGAGTAGAACATGAATATGAACTCCTAACATCTTCAAATCATACCCAGTGCATAAAGTAAGTTATGTTAGTATGTTAGGTATACTGAAGATCGAAAAAACCAACAATAGCCATGTGGGTACTCCATGAGTTTGTGGAGACGAGTAGAACGTGAATATGGACTCCTAACATCTTTAAAGCATACCCGGTGCATACAGTATGTTGGTATGCTATACTGAAAATCGAAAAAACCAAGAATAGTGTAAAAAAAACTTTCCAAAAGACATTGCAACACCATCTTAACCATACCTTCAACTGAAAGATTTTTTTGAAAATTTGCTCATTAATTCATGCTGCATGAATGGACTTTCTAAATTGTGTATGATGTTTGTGTTTTTACTGGAAAAAGAGGGTAGGGAAAAGTACCTGAGGTAGCACTTGGGACCAGTTCCTAGAGACTCCACCCCTAGTCCACTGGACTATTCCAATGCCGACGGATGCAACGTAGGCTTCTCTTAGCACAGACACAGCTTCCCTAGCAAACACAGACAATAACGCCCACCCAAATCATTATCATTCTGTCCATACGAGGTGAAATGAAGGGGGATCAAACTCGTAAACGAGATCAAAACCGTGAATTTCAGGCTCGCAACGCACTTGGTCACTTCTGCCAGCCAACTCGGAAAAGAGAGGTTCAAAATCTTTGAAACGCTCTGCTGAAAAATTAAATGTTTCAAATTTTGTTTCCAGTCACTTGGTCACTTCTGCCAGGCAACCCTCGATATGTCTCTCTTAGTTCTGGGGGTCATTCCAAAATTTTCGACACACAAAACAATGCAACGTTTTTTTCTGATGCTGTTGAACTCAGGAAGCTGAAATTTGAGAGGCAGGGTCAATCGATACATACTTCTATACATCATCAAAGTTGATGATCACTGATCAGCTGAGTGAACTCCAAGGCCATTTCCTCTCCTGTAAAATTCGTAATACTCGTAATAACGGGTGGTCTGACTAGGACAGAAGTCCGGCATAGCAACAAAGGCGTCTCTGAGCTGGGATGCATGTCGGGGGCGTGCTTATGGTCCTCAAGACTTTTTTTATTTTCAGTAAAACACAATATGTATGTGCAATTGTCAACAAATTAAACTAAATACAAAGAAGAAGCAAAAGAATTGTCAACAAATTAAACAAACAATGTATTGTACATAATAAGCACTACAACTATCACCTACCAAGCTATACTTCATACCTACAACTTCCTGGAAAAATTCGTCAAAGTTGTAAGGGGCCAGCGTGATTAAGAATTTTCTGAGATAGGCTCTGAAAGAACTAAGAGCTGCGCTTCGAAGTTTCAAAGGGAGAGCGTTAAAAAATGTAATGCCCCACCAGGTGTTACCATTACATGTGGTCTTTAAACGATGGAAAGGAAGACAGAGGTCTAGCCTTTGCCGTGTAGGATAAACATGAGCAGGGTAGGTTTAACATTTAACATTTCTCCTGATATAACAAAGACATTCTAAAATGTAGGCAGTTGGGATGGTTAAAGCACCTAGTTGCTTGTAGGCCTACAGTCTTCTTGATATTTCAAGTTAGCAACCACTCTAACGGCTCTCCTTTAGCACCCAAAGATGGCAAACGACGTTTCCCAAAGATCTACGTGACGTTTCCGCATGCGCAGCGGCTACCATCAATTTGGTGGCAATGATTTTCATGGGAGTCCATCGATCGGTTCTATGGCTATTACTAGGTTTTTACGTCTGTATAGGTACAAGGCGCCTGTCTGTCATAAAATCCTTGTAACGGGAAAACTATACGAATATTGTCCGATTTTGATGACATTTTCCGGGATTGTGCCGGTTGGCATGTAGATGGTCTCTTAAGAGGGTAGTGAAGCTACTTGAAGTAACTTGAGAATAGCTGCATCGGATCATCAATAGAATCTGGTTATGGATACGTGGAAGCTATCTGCCACAACCACTTGGCAAACGTTTTCTATTGGTATCTGTATACTATACCTACCAATATACTGTATGTACAGGGTATGTTTTGAAAATGTTAGTAGTGCATATTCATGTTCTACTCGTCTCCACGAACTCATGGTGTACCCACTCGAGTAGTGCTTTTTTGGATACAACGAATATACGCATGGTTTCATTATTTTATGAATTGTTTGTATATTTATAGTGTTTCGGCAATATTTAATTTCTGGAATCCGAATATAACATGATATTACTATAATTATGATGGTAATATACACACAAAAAACTTCAAAAACATTTTTCGAAATTTCCCGGCTAACGAACTCGCCTTTTTGTTGGTTATTTGAACATTTTGGCAAAAACTAATAGTTATGCCCGGGACAAAAGATCACAATCACACAAACAGACAGACTCAGAACCAAATGGTTCAAAAAGTTCTCTTAATTTAACAAACACCCAAATCGATTGTAAAGTGTTCGTGATTATGGTCTCGTTTTCACACGTGGCGCCTTCATCTCATCTACGATGATGAATTTCCTAATCAATAGGTAACATTAGCGCCATCTTTCAACTACGCTCGAAATTTGAGGAAAATAGGGTTATTAGATCTTGAGAATTTGGTAACAATCACTTTTTCATTTGTCTGTCCTGAGACGACCCGATAACTTTCATCAACATCAAACTATGGGTGTAAGAATTTATGGATGTCGAACAAATATGAAGAGACCATACATACGAGTATCGCCCGTTTGAAGATACGTTGTTACACCTATCCCTAATAAATAGGGCTATCGGTTGTCATGACATCAAAATCATACCAAAAGCGTCGGAATTTCTGGATCCGAAAACTCGAAAACCAAGAAATAATCGTCTAGTTACGTGGTTATTTATCATTTCACATTATTCGACAACTCTGCGGCATTGCAAGAACCGCATCCCTCGAGGGAGGTGGAAGTCGACCTTTTCGAAGATCCGATCGACCGAAGATACCGTCCACGTAAAAGGTGGGTATCATAAAAATCGGGTCGACCGGCCGACAACGACAAGACTCGCCAGATATAATCTAATAAAGACATAAATCCGTTAAACTCTTATTTTCTACGAGATTTAAATGGGCGGCGCAACGCCCGGTCTCTCTGCAAAAGGGGGGATTAGTTTAAATTGTTCAGATGCAGTAGCCAATCACCATCAATTCACCAAGGTTTAATTAACAGATCCGTCTGAATGTGAGTTAAGGGCAGCTTCAGCGACGCTTCATATTATTCAGAAGGGAAAGGGGGTCCTGCGAGACAACGCCAATTGATTACTAATCTTGTTTTCGTTTCGCCATAATTCCTGAGATGGGCGGATTGATATTTCCTTGCTCCCTCTTAATGTCCGACGTCTCCAACCTTATTCCTCAACTTGGACAACTCAATTCCAAGGAGCCAAGTGTTCCTAATAATATGTTGTCCCAGAATTTAAGGTGTCGTTTGAGGAAGGTGAAAGATGGTAATAAGCTAGTTCGATATACACTCATCAAAAAAAGTTTTGCACCACTCCGATTTATTCAAAAATATTTGGAGTATTGATTTTTGGAAAGTGTCTAATTACAAAATTGAAACAAACAAAAAACTTTATTTGAATTCATTAAATGACAAATTTTGTCAAATTTTGTTCATTTGAATTTTTCCTTAGAAAACGGCAAAAAACTGAAAAACTCACTTGAAATTGTCAATAATACATGAATTGCTTCAGTACTCTGTATTTCCTGCTGCAAGTACAGATAAACTGTACTTTTGATGATAATTTTCTCCATTAAACAATTTTTCCCGACTGCGCCTGCCCGTACGCGTGCGAGCTTTATTTACAGCCGTAGTTAATACAAAGAAGTGATTTTTTCAAAAATGTGTTTTGTCGATTTTTAAAAAGTTTTCTAAGGAAAAAATTGTTGAATCGAGAAAATTATCAAAAGTACTGATTACCTATTCTCGCAGGAGGTAATGCAGAGCCCTAAATAAAGTAATTTTTTACGTTTTTTGACCATTTTATATAATTTTTTAGTTTTTGGCGGTTTTTGGCCAAATTTTTCTAAAATATTTCAGACTGTATCAGGGTGATGCAAACTTTTTTGTAATTCCCGAAATGGGCCACCAAAATCGTCACTCCTGCAAACTTGTCCATTTTATTACTAGTTTCTGCATGTGTATTATTATCATGATCTTCAAATCCGACGCAGCCGTCCATTTTCGATCAATTTTCCTATTGAGCGTTTCTCAATCATTTTTGACCCAGCAGGTCTGTCTATCCTCCCTCATCCACTGTTCTTGGTGACGGTCCATTTAAACAGCAGAAGAAACATTTTTGTAATTACGACACACCTAATACTCTGTAATAATGTAGGAATTTGGGGCTGCAAAACTACCTATCTAAGAATACAAAATTCCATTTGTTGATAAGTGCACTTTCAAAGGAATATTTTAATTCATTTTCAGCCAATTTGAACTTTGATAACCTTTCACTTCCGACTATCCTTATAAAAACGCAGCAAATTATCATACAACTGTTTATTATTTGTCTGTATAGATCACTCGACAACAAAGAACACGGCTTACCTACAATACTTTCGCGCAAGGTTAACTATCGAGTTTATTTTGTCAGAAATACCTACCAGAAGAACATCGTTATCCGAGAGCTGTGTGTATGGGAGCCCTATGCTCATAACGAAATTCGGCCCTTATATTCACATCTGAGTACAATAAGAAACTCTATTCTAAGAAATGAACAATGATCGCATTTGATAAGCTGGAATTTGAACGGATGTTAGGCCAATTTTCGTCAGTGAACAGTCTCTTTTGATTCACACTGGTTTCTGATTTATTATGAGTCCTCATAGAGAGTGATCGGTTGGTCCAACAAAGCTCTGAGCTCTCATTTTTATGAAATTATTAAATTATGATAAATTAAACTAGTGTATTATATTAAATCGCGAAAAACAGTACTTTTATATCGCAAGTTTTTGGGCTAGGGCGTTTTGAAAACGTCAACCCATACTTTCCACCCCTTAGTAGTGACTAACGATAACCAAAACCTTTGGGGCACAACCAAGGGTCAGTACTGGGGCACTGACTTGTCTCCAGTACTCTGTGGGCACAACTAAACCCCAAATGGAGTTCTTCATACCAAATTTCATCAAAATATGTCCATTGTAACTAATTATAGTCAAGAGCTTTCTCGACAATCTTGGTTCGTTGTTTGTCTGTGTTTATATTAATCTGTGTATATTCAAACAATTTTTGTAGTTCAAATACAATGCTAAATCATAGCCCGATTTTGATCAAATTTTCAGATTGAGAGAGTGTGATATGGAGATGGTCCCAAATGAATTGCATGATCCCCGAACGCTTAGTGACCTCTGCGCATGAGCAAACGTGAAGTACTACTATACTCTTCTACTACACTGTAATTTTTTTAAATAGTAATACTCTAAGACTACAACTTTTGCAGTTTTTAGCCGATTTTGATAAAATTCTGTGCGTTTCTTCTGAAGTTCTATCTTACTGTTCGTAGCGTTCAGTCATGGGAAACAAATCTTAAAAATGAGAAAAAAAACACGAATACGAGGGGTTAAACGAAAATTTCAAGGGGGAACTTTTTGTCGGAAATGGCTTGTAAAATCTAAATCCAAGTTTTAGCTACTTGCAGATGATTCACTCTGTTACCTTCGCAATACAAATTCTGGCGTCCCTACACTCAGCCTCCTTCCACCGTGATAACTTGGCGTATAATTCATGATGTCAAATTTCCTAGAACGCATCAATCTCTGGTCCTCAGGCCCGAGAAGGATCAAGACATCAAGTGGCGTAATCAATGGTTAGAGGGGGCCATGAATAATTAGAAGCCTCCTGATGATTATTAATTACCGTCGGCAGGAGGACCATTCAAGCGGCTCATTAATCAAAAACATTTTGTTCACCTGATTTACATAGTGCGCCCTCCCCTGTACTGCTCTTTCCATCGCCCGATCATACGCGGCGTCCCGTCATTCCATCACCGCGGGTTCCTGACTTCCAGCGTATCCAATCTCGAGAGAGGTCTCCAGTCTTCTCACTCGAGGCATCATTTGTAGAGTAACCAACTACTCCAATCTTTGTTCATAATAAACAACAAGAGTTGGTGCAAAAGCAATGGTGGATGCAAAGGGACAATTTTTCTTTAAAAATTCCGCTGGATTTTCGGGGATTGAGAGGGTTGGAGGTGTGGACGGTCCCCTATGAGTTTCCTGAACTATTTATCTTGATAAAAGCATTTGAACAGTTTGCTGAGCTGTGTTTATTTACTTTAAGAAAATGTTGCATATTATTACACGGTTTATTATTTTCGATAATGAACCTTTGAAATCGAACAAGAAAGAAAAATTTCAACCCCCCTCAAAATTTTTTGGTTTCCGTTTCAAGGTACGTAGAATACGAAAATCCAATACAAATTTTGCCGTCAGTCTTCGTCCGCGTCACCATTAGTTACCATGGACCGATTTTGATGAAATTTGGTATACGGGCGCCACTTGGGCTCTAGTTGTGCCCTCAAGCTTTTGGTTGATGTCAGTCACTTCTAAGGATTGAAAATTAAGGGCTGAAATGTCCAAACGCCCTAGCTCAAAAAATTTCGATGTTAATGTATTGTTTTGTATTCGATTTTAAATTGCATTGCATTTTTAGAATCGAATTAGAGCAAAATGAGTGATCGATCGTTAGGGATGGCATCGATATATTAAGTTTGATAAATCGATATATTTATATCGATATATTAAGTTTGATAAATCGATATATTTATATCGATATAGAGAACCGATACTATCGGTTAATATTGATAGGTATATTTACCGATATATCGCGACTTGTTTTCAACAAGTAAAAATTAAATATTAAAATGGATAGATGAGGCCTGTACCTGTAAAATCATCAAGTGATTTTATTCCAAATTTTGTAGGTACCTACGTGATGGGCTGATTTCAGATTACTGAATTCAGCTCAAACATGATGGTTTACACTACAGTGGTGCTCGAAGTCTCAACTATTTGACTTGAGCCGAAAGTTATGGAGGCGTGTCCAGATTAAAACGACCTAATACTTATACCTACGAGTTGAAGCAATTTATAAATTAATGAAACATTGCTATGGCGAGGGTAGGTATCTATGATTTTTTATATTATGTTTTAGGACCCCTGAGAGTAGTTTATCCCCAAATTTGCAACCCCAAAAACCTTTTGCTACTGACCAACCTTGACATTTTCGCACTTTTACAACTAGGTACGTATGATAATCTCTATAATTGATACCAGTAACTTTTTAAACAAGGTTAAATACTTACTTCAGCCGTTTTTCTAAGTAGATCTTCCGATATGTCGAGTATATCGATGTATTTCTTCCAAAACGATATTAGTAACGTTTCAATTCACCAACCTATTTACTTCAATAAGCTTTTCCAAGTAGATCTTCCGATATATTTCAATCGATTTGCCATCCCTGCATACATTGTAACGTAAACCTTGATAGTTTTGAGAGTGTTAAATACTAACTTCAAAGAGTTTTTCCATGTAAATCTTCCGATATGTAGAGTATATCGATAAATTTCTTCCAAAATGATGTTTGTATAGTTTAAAACGTTTTAACTCACGAATCTACTTCAAAAAGATTTTCAAAGTTAGTTCTTCAGATATATCGAAATGTCGATATATTTTATCCGATATATCGTAGGTATCGATATCTCATTGACGATATATCGTTTGATCAGTATATCGATATATTTCATTCGATATGCCATCCCTAGTGATCGTTTTTCATTAATTTCTTCGAGTTGTACTCAGTTTTGCGTCCTTAGCAACCAGTAATTAAAAATTTCCTAATGAAGGCAACCACAACTCCGTTCGGACTGAATTTGAAGCGTTTATCTCTTCAAAATAAACTAGATTGTGAAGCGAAAATATGGTTGGTAAGTAGTGGCAATGGCAAAGCTGTATTCTCCGCAGGCAAGTGATCTATAAAGAAAAATAATAAAGGTTTATGTAATAATTTGCAGCGTTTTTTTTTCTTGCTGTAAAGATCACCCATCTGCAAACAACACGCCTTTTCCATAATAGTACTTTCCATCCTCATTATCGCGCAACGTTAAGAATCATGTACGTTTTAACAAACATTACTTACCAGCAGTGATTTTGTCACCCATTACCAAATATAACGAATAATAGAATGGTTGGTGATAAATTTATTACTACATCCTACTATTAATAGTAATAAAATACAATTAAAAAGGTAATTATAACAATTTAATATGGTTTTGAGTTTTCTAACGAAACATTATGATCCCTGCCCAAAAAAAAATCCTAACTACAGTTCGCAAATCAAAAAGAACAAAATTCAGCTATTATTTTTTCATTTGGTGGGTATTATGTAGGAAGGGTCCTAAATGTTACATGTGTAAAATAAAAGAGAGAGAAAAACGAATTAGAAAGGGTCAGGTTTAATCTGGACTGTAAACAACGAAGGCGCAAACACTTTTTTACTCAGTTCTGATTTAAGAGATGTGTATGGCGTATCACCGTCCAAAAAAGGGTAACCCGTTAGGGCGTCCTTATCAGCACTTAACATAAACATGTCAAGTCTTTTAGAGTTGAAGGGGGAGAAAAAAATATGTTAACGCGAATGGAAGATTGTGACGAGAGACCAGGAGAGTGACATATGAGCCCGACTTTTTCTGTTCTTTTTCCCCTCGGGTTAATTGAATTTTACTGTGAATTATTGTACGAGCGCGCGAGGAAAGAGCGGAAAAACGGCTTTTCAGACACCAGAAAAAAAGTTTGATAAAAAATAATAGGTCGTATTTTCATCAAGGAGCGCTGGGAAGGACTGTTGGCGAAGATAATGCTTATAGTTAGAACGTCAGCCCTTGAAAATTATGGCGTTTGAACGGGGGTGTGAAACGATTGTCTGTTATTTATACTAGTCGTCGAATGTTTTCGAGAATCCATCAGAATGTTGTCAGTACTTCTGTGAATAGATGGCGAATGATTTCACTCATATTCCTTGAGGGCGTGTAGATGTCTCCATATTTTATAGCACTTACACACTTATAGCGGTTCATTGTGAGTATGCGAAGAGGCACCTTTTCACCTACAAAATGAGTATCGGAATCCGAGTGGTATCAGTAAGTAAAAGAGAACCCAAATGCAAATCAAAGAACTGACAAAAATCCAAGAAAGAATGGAAAATCCTTTCGATGCGAAAGAATTATAGGAGAAGGAGCGTTTAGTGAATCAAGAGGTAGCCAAAATACGCTGAGTCGACAGATCTGTAAATCTTTCGGCGGAAGACATAAAACTTTTAAGACCGGTTTTCTAAGAAGGAGCAGCGAGGAGAGGGTGGAAGCAAACTCTCCCAACTTTAGTGGAGGGAACAAATTGTAAATAATTACCAAGGGTCACTAGCTGAAGGATCAATGGCACATGTAAATCTAGCGAGAATCTGAATAGAAGCCTCGGACATGAGGAAAATTAATCTTGTCAGTCCGAGTGGGGAGGAGAAGGGCCAGGTCAAAGACGAAGAGAATCGGCAAAAAAAGGTTAATGAATACTTCAGCTTTGCCGATCCTGTCCGTTGACTATTGCGATCCTTCATGTTCTTGGTCTTGAGATCTCCTACGACTAAAGGTCTTGATAGAAACCTAGCGCCTCGCTTGAATCAAGAAGGCAGATGAATAGATTGAACTAAGGGAGTAGTTCGTCCTAGAGTTCTGAACTATAGTTCCTGCCTCTTGAAGGAAGCGATTGGAAGCCATTCAGGGAAGACTGATCAGCTGTGTGAGCAATTATGCTAACTTCTCATCGAATTCTGTGACCATCCACTCCTACTTTTTCAAAACCAATTTCATTGGAACTTAGAAAGGAGGTCAGGCTTGACCTAGGAATTCATTCGAACTGGAAGTCGCCCATGTACCACACAAAAGGAATTTAAAGGAGAACGTATTTGTGCCTGATTATAATCGCAAAAACTACTCTTTCATTAGCCCGCTAACTAGAATTCAGCGACTGGTAAATGATATTGGCATTGATATGGACTTGAACTTTGAGGCAGAAGGTAGGTTCTATCACGAAGATAATATCTTATATCTTTATATATTAATATTGTGAGCCCCAGCTCACGGATTTGAGCAAACAATAAAAGGGGTGAGCAACCACCATCCAAGCTCTCTTCCTCCACCACCCAAAGGCCGCAGGCCGGAGCGGGCATTGTACCGTCCCCGCTCCAGGGCGCCACCACCATCTTCGGCGCCCACCACCAGAAGCGCTCATGTCACCTTGACGTCATCGTCCGCCAATCGCAAACCGCCGCGGAGCCCTGCGCAGTACTCGCCGTTGGAGGGTGGGGACTTCCACAAAGAAATCAACTGGTGACCGCGTGGAGCGGCCATAACCTCCCCAGTCTTTGATGCGAACATCCACGCTCTCTTGCCCCGCTAGATACGTTTATCGAACCCCCTGTGCAAGTCAGTCGCTGGATCCCCTCAGTAATATTCCGGAGAGAGCCATGCCGCCCGCGAGTTTATTATTTGAGCCAACCCCCTGTTCAACCTGGTAAGACTTCGTGACATCCAGCTTGAACACCCATCCCCCAAGAACATCTCAACGCACTACCGACGGATTTCCTACGGGCCCCGACGCTGTGAGTGTAATAAACCAAATATCTATACATTGGCCAATGATAGTTGTGTTCGAATGGTGTAGATGTAAATTCAGTCATAGTAAAGTAAAGAACATTTTAGTAGTAAAGTCAGTCAGTCAAGACAAGAGTCGAAAGTTGTTGAAATTGAGTCAAGTCAGTCGTAAAGTTGTAATAAGAGAAGGAAGAAGGAGAAATCAAACGCACATATTTCATGTAAACCATTTATTTGTATTAATTGTACTTGCTTGCAACAGAACTTAACGTAGAGTCAAATTTCCTTTATTTTCATTAAAACGTTCCTATTAGATTGTACAATTTTGCATTTCTCATTTCATTCACCTTATTCCGTAACAGACAGGTTTACGTGTGAACTGCACTCTTTTCGTGCGATCACACCCTTTTAGTGCAAAAATACATTGTTTTAGTGCGACGCATTGTTTTCGTGCGTGCGCCAATTTAGCCGTGCAATCGTATCATTTTTCGTGCACTCGTAGTCCCCTTCAGGAATCGAACTTCCGTCCTTCAGACATAACAATAATATTTCGAAACAATCAGTAATCAACCCTTCAGGTGTTACCTTGATATTGAGAGCCTTCAGCTACCTCCGAGCCGCTACAGCTGTCTACCAGGTAATTATCATTAAATTCATTAAATTTAGATTACCTTTTATTTATGTCAATATAGCCTCTCAACCTATATTTGGATCGGTTTTAAAACGGGCTTACTCGAGAATCTTAAATTCAACGGTGAAGCCCAAAGCTTACAAATGGTGGCAGCGCGTTAGGATTATCACATTCGAAAATTACCTTCAGTAATTAACGAATGCGATTAGGAGTGCAAGCTTCACTTGCAACGAACTCACAAAATAGGAAAAGTAAGCAAACCAATCCGACATAAATATTTCGAAGCAAATCGAAATCGGAAGTCAAACGGTCGAACTGTCTGAAAACGGAATAGGTGGAAAATAGGTAGGATGTGCATCCATTTTTGTTATTCTTAGGAAAAGTGACACCAGCACTCCCTATTTGCCTTTCGTTTGCTGAATCGCCTTGTGATTTAGACAGAAACAGACAGACAAGACAGATTTTCTTTCCTTCCAGTGGAAGTATTTTACCAATTGTGACCACACCAACAAAACCTATCGTACAACATGTCGCTCAACTTTTTGACAAACGGCGATAGGGATGATGACGACACACCTTCAACGGCAAATACCGAAGTCGTTGAGGTGATGACCCAAACCATGAGGGAAATGAACTTACTCCTTCAACGGTTAAACACGAGTGCAACCGACAACAACCGAGACGAGATTCCACGTTCGGTGTCTTCCGAAATTGAACCATGGGATCCGGATGCAACGGGCGCGATGAGTGTAACCTCGTTTTTCGCTAACTTCGAAATGGTAGCCGCGGATTTAAATTCACGACTCAAATACTGCCTTCTCCGTACAAAAACCCGAGGTACTGCAAAACAATTCTTAATTGACCGGGATGATTCGTTAGATACGGATAACGTGTACGAAACGGCAAAAGCGGATATGATCACGTGGTTTCAGAAGGAGAACCCCCAGCACGCAGCCGCGCTCTTGTGGACGGTGAAACGAAACTCTAGCGAGACGCTCCGCCAGTTCGCCGACAGAGTGCGTAACCTTGCACGCTGCGCAGTAATGGAAGAGGGGAAGACGCTCCGCCGACCTGAAAAAAATGAATGGGTCGAAACCAAAACGTTGAGTGCATTCATCCGGGGAGTAGAGAAACAAGTGAGCGCATTCCTTGTCGCAAACCGACCACGTTCACTCCAGGAAGCGCTGAAAAAAGCGGAACAACTCGAAGAAACCCTCGAGACAACACCCGACCTTGACGAAAAATGGGAATTAGCGGCCGTTAGTGGGGACCGTAGATGCTACAGCTGCGGCAGCCTGGAACACTTCGCTGCGAAATGTCCCAAGAAGAACGAACTGCTACCCAGGTACCAGAGAAGAAATGACGAGGATCGACGACGGGAACGATCAGAGGACAGAAACGTCGAAACAAAACCCCCGCCACGTTTCCCGTGCATGTTCTGCGCGGATTTTGCACACTATCCGATTGACTGCCCGTTTAACCCGCAAATGGCAATTTTCTGTAACTTCTGTGGAGCCAGAGAGCATTTGGAAGAGAATTGCTTTAAAAAGAAGAAGCTCCTTCCAATATCAAACCCCGAACGAGAACCGGCGCATGCCATGAGAATAGCGCGGTATCAGATCCAGTCGGGTGATACACACATACCGGCCGTGGAGGCCCCGGTGACGAGAAACCTGACCGTTATTGCGGAGTTGGGTCCCGAGTCAAGGGAAATGATAATCGATACGGGTGCCGCGTTTTCGGTGTTAGCGACCCCCGTAAAGGGCGTCCCAATGAGACCCACGCGTAGGATGGCCTGGGGAGCGGACGGACTTCTACTGCCGTTCGCCGGAGAGCAAACCCTGATGACGAAAATCGGCGACACCACGTTCAAACATACTTACCTGGTGTTCGCAAGAAAAAGCGCGACCTTGGACCTGATTGGATTGGATATTCTGCGAAAGGTGTCGTTGACTTTGAACCTGGGATCCGAAATGACCGTTCAGGCGTGCACGGACGAGGAACCATCACCGTACTCCGTTGAAATTGACCCAGGACGAAGGCCTTCGGGGAGCGCGTTGCGGCCGGAAGGGCGGGAACCAAGGGTGTCTGCAATTCGCCAACCAAAATGCGGACCGGACACCCCCTTCCCCAGTACCTTTCCGGCTGTAGCAGCCCTTTCCGAGAAGGGTCGTCGAACGGACGTGCGGGATAGTGCACCCGCACAAGATCTGGAACCGAACGGGAAGAGGGTCTCGTACGCCGAGCCCCTAGAAGAAATTGTGCCCGCCAAAAACATGGAGGACCTTCTAGAAGAAGATGGACACCCCGAGTTGCGATCGCATAAGACTTCGAAAGGAAGTCGCATGGAAACCGATACGCCTGCGCACGCCGAGACGTACGGACAGGATGAGACCAGTTCTGACCACGGATACGGAAAACGTATCGACACACCCATGAGTTACGATCGTAATCCACCGAACGGTCTTGAGGAATTATCACTGAACAGAGACGAAGAATATCCTGCGACGAATGCAAAAGAAGCCGGAACCATCGGAATCGTTGGCGGAAAAATGCCAAGAGAAAATGAACGCGGAAGATACTACCAACCGAAAAATGAGCCTCAAAACCCATTGAATCCTCCTGAAAGGAGTGTTGAGCAGGAGTATCACGAAAATGGTACCGCGACGCTGAATTTTCCCCGAGAAATGATCATGGCCGCACAAAAGCGAGACGCATGGATCCAGATGACCGTTCCACACCACGAGAGAAACAATCTACGTCGGAATAACGGCGTGTGGGAACTAAAGACCAAACAGACCGACTCCAAATCATGGGTTCCCCTCATCCCCGAATCTATGAGAGAATGGTTGATAAATCGATGCCATCGAAGTGTCGAAGCTGGTCACGTTGAAAAGGAGACCACCCTCAATATGGTGAAAAGGCTAGGGATTTGGCCTAACCTGACAAATGACGTGCGGGAACAGATAAAACGCTGCGGAACGTGCTCCCGACGAGACCCACCACTGGGACCCAAACATTCAAATCGGGAATCTGCGTTTGTAAGGGGCGTACCGAACGATGCGTTCGCGAACCCGTTCGAGTTCGAACCTCGCACGAAAACCATGCACCCCGCCGTCCATCCACCGGAAAATAGACCTGGAACAGGAGAGAAGTACTTACCTGATGAAAACAAGAAACCATCATGGAAGATGAAATCGGGAGTACCTTCACCATCAACCCGCCACAATGCTAGACCGCCCGACGAAATCACGGCCGCGGCGATCGCACGCACGCGCACGCATGGCGTAACGCACCGACTCGAAAGCCATGTCGATCTGAATCCGACCCCTAACGAGGAGGGTTCCAACAATGCACCGTCGCCTTCCGACGAATACGAAGAGACATTGGAGGATCCCCCGCCCAAAAGAAGTCGGAATGAAGTCGACCACGACGAGCCCAGATACGTGCTGCGCAGACGAGCCACCCCGGTAGATTATCGCCGCCTCCACCTGGGAAAGAATTATTAACATACTTACATACTAATAGGACGTAACACAGACCGACTATAACTAATGTAAAGCTATACCTGTAGATCCTTCAGATCGAAAAATTTATTGGATCCTTCAGATCAAACTACTTACCTGCCAATTACTACAACACAATCTAACGAATTCTATTGCACATTTGAACACAACAATCATCAATTAAAAACAAGGCCGTAACTTTTCCCCTAATTAAAACTGATCACTTTTCCTAAGCTGGATGACACATTAGGGTTTTCGTTTGTTGTAGGTAGAATATGGCGCAAGAACAAATAGAGGAATGGATCGCCGATGGAGGACCACCGACCCCTGATCCCATCATTCAAGTCCTAAGAGAGAGAGTCGGGGAGGAGCAGGACAGGGTTTACGATCAGCCTCCTGGGTTCGTGGAGACACCTGAACCCACCCCTACGCCGTTCCTTCAGCTGGAAAGTCTGCTGAATTACATACGGTTCACAGACTGCGCGGAGACTCATCTGGCCAGAAAAACGAACTGCCACGCCGCCATGATGACGGTGGTGGATGTGGCGAAATGGATACCCTCCTACCAACGCATCATTGAGGAGCGAGACGCCCTCCTTAATCGCCAGCAGCAGTGGACCTTCGAACGCGCGCGCCTGATCCGTGAACGCGACGCGGCGGAGGAAAAGCTGGAGAAAGCTACCGCACAGTTGCCTGCAGAGCCACCTGCGGCGAGGACCGTAGACGCTGAGGCGCCCGTACCTGTGACCGCAGAGCCACCTGCGGCGTTGACTGCAGAGGAAGAAGCGGGGGTAGCCAACTCTCCAGCACCCTCACCTGCTCCCGCCCAGGAGCCGGAGGGCAATGCCACCTCACCTACGGGGTCTCCAACCAAGCTGCCAACCACCGAGACCCCACGCCGGAGGACCTGCCGCCTCTACTCATCCTCCTCAGAGTCGGAGATCCAGTGGGTGCCGACACCAACCCACGAGCTGGAGCCAGCACCGGGAAGTGAGATGACCGAGTCCGGGCCGAAGATAATGGTGAAGTTGACGAGAAAGACCAAGAAGAACCAACTGACCTGCCCAGTGTGCACCCGCCCGACGCCTCGCCTCTACAGTTTTAGATGCCCAGCTTGTAAGGAGTTCTGGCACCGACTCCGAGCCACTTACCATCAAGGCCGACCCATCCCCTCGTGCTCTCAGGACCACACCGGAAAGCGCGACCCCATCGCATGCAGAGGCTGCCGGCGGTACCGGTACGAGTTGGCCTTCAGGAAGGCACATCCTTCCGTCACCCTGCCAGTGCCCAGCGTCATCTTCGATGACGCTGGCTCACGAAGGGGCGGCGGATGTGAGCCCCAGCTCACGGATTTGAGCAAACAATAAAAGGGGTGAGCAACCACCATCCAAGCTCCCTTCCTCCACCACCCAAAGGCCGCAGGCCGGAGCGGGCATTGTACCGTCCCCGCTCCAGGGCGCCACCACCATCTTCGGCGCCCACCACCAGAAGCGCTCATGTCACCTTGACGTCATCGACCGCCAATCGCAAACCGCCGCGGAGCCCTGCGCAGTACTCGCCGTTGGAGGGTGGGGACTTCCACAAAGAAATCAACTGGTGACCGCGTGGAGCGGCCATAACCTCCCCAGTCTTTGATGCGAACATCCACGCTCTCTTGCCCCGCTAGATACGTTTATCGAACCCCCTGTGCAAGTCAGTCGCTGGATCCCCTCAGTAATATTCCGGTGAGAGCCATGCCGCCCGCGAGTTTATTATTTGAGCCAACCCCCTGTTCAACCTGGTAAGACTTTGTGACATCCAGCTTGAACACCCATCCCCCAAGAACATCTCAACACACTACCGACGGATTTCCTACGGGCCCCGACGCTGTGAGTGTAATAAACCAAATATCTATACATTGGCCAATGATAGTTGTGTTCGAATGGTGTAGATGTAAATTCAGTCATAGTAAAGTAAAGAACATTTTAGTAGTAAAGTCAGTCAGTCAAGACAAGAGTCAGATATTGTTGAAATTTAGTAAAGTCAGTCGTAAAGTTGTAATAAGAGAAGGAAGAAGGAGAAATCAAACGCACATATTTCATGTAAACCATTTATTTGTATTAATTGTACTTGCTTGCAACAGAACTTAACGTAGAGTCAAATTTCCTTTATTTTCATTAAAACGTTCCTATTAGATTGTACAATTTTGCATTTCTCATTTCATTCACCTTATTCCGTAACAGACAGGTTTACGTGTGAACGCACTCTTTTCGTGCGATCACACCCTTTTAGTGCAAAAATACATTGTTTTAGTGCGACGCATTGTTTTCGTGCGTGCGCCAATTTAGCCGTGCAATCGTATCATTTTTCGTGCACTCGTAGTTCCCTTCAGGAATCGAACTTCCGTCCTTCAGACATAACAATAATATTTCGAAACAATCAGTAATCAACCCTTCAGGTGTTACCTTGATATTGAGAGCCTTCAGCTACCTCCGAGCCGCTACAGCTGTCTACCAGGTAATTATCATTAAATTCATTAAATTTAGATTACCTTTTATTTATGTCAATATAGCCTCTCAACCTATATTTGGATCGGTTTTAAAACGGGCTTACTCGAGAATCTTAAATTCAACGGTGAAGCCCAAAGCTTACAATATCTTTATTAATATCTTAATATCTAAATTAATATCTAAAATATATAAATTAATATATTTATATATTATATAATTAGAGAGTATTACTTATTCTAATAACAATAGTTACCAGTCAGATGACCTATGTTGGTTCAAGAAATTTGTTATATGTTTTATAATGATTTTTTTTTCACTAACTTTTGGAACATTCACTTAATTTTTCTTGTGTAATTGGGATCTATCCCGTTTTCTGTGATGAATGAATAAACTCATGGAAGTCAAAACAGCTACAAGCAATGAAGCTTATTTCTCCCCGTCAGCATAGAATGCTGAAACCTGGTATACACTCCCTCTTGGAGTGTATTTACATACTTTCTTTTCAAAAAGGATTAATTATTACATTACAAAAAGTAGTTTCATTAGGGTAATATAATATGGTCGAGAATTCGCTCTATTTTGATCCACTTTGTTCAACCACCATCAAGATTCAAAGAAGCCAATAAGTTGAAAGGATTGAATCACGCCAATTCCTCCAGCCATTCCAGCTCAGGCGTGACCAGTTTCACATTTTTGACTTCCACTTGTGATTTCTTTTAGACATAATTCAGCTTGATGTTACGTTAAGAGAAACGTGAAACTGTTTTTCATCGAAATATAGGCATTTATATTCATTTTATCTACTTTATCAGAACAAGTTCAGTTTTGTAAGATAGTTACTTTTGTTTCTTCCTTTTCCATGAATTCATGAATTTTACATTCAAAAAATTTAGGATCGAAAAGGGAAATGAATAAACTATCTACTTGTATATTTCCGAAACCACTCGACCAAAATAATGAATTGAAAGGTGAGGCTTCCACTAAAGGCCTTGTTGGCCATCGGATTTCAGCTTTTCATTTCGAAAGACCTTGCAGCACTAATTTAGTACTGCACCATTTTAAAAATGGTCGTAAGTCCTTCATTTTTACTAAAAATCCAAATCTGATTACACTGTACACGTTGAAACAACAACATAATTTAAAAGTCTCCTCATCAATTTATGTCGATTTTTCTGAATAGTTTGGGATCCTGCTCCTGCCATTTGGATTACAATGATGCAACTGCAGAACCAAATTCTTACAAAGTACCCTTGACTACCTAGTGAGAAATTGATGATATAGCTATCAATGTTGTTACGTTACTCGTATGTTTACGTGTGCAAACGGGTTTTGGTGCGGCGGGGATGTATAATGGGATCATCTGATCCTAGTGGGTAGTGCCTCCTCGTTTGGCTTGGTCTAGGACAAGGAATTCCGACGTTTTTCTAGTTTTCTGGTTTATTTTCTGTGGCTCTTACAGATCCAAATGCAATGAAAGTCTTGGAGCCAGAACCATAAAACTACAGAAATTTGAGAATTTTTGGACTATCAGAAAAGAAACTATGAGAAATTATTGTAAATGAAAATTTCACTTTTACCGTAGCTCTAACAACAATGAAACTCTCTAGAGGACTGTCTTGAAACAAACCAGCAAATTTCCTGGAATTCGTACATAATTATTGTTGTATAGTGTTCCAGCAAGTACCAATTTATTTTCTAAAAATTGGCACTTCGCCAATTTACCAGTAATTTTTATTTCCTATCCCAAGATGCAAACCACAAAGTAGGTAGGTATCTGATTCAACACTGAAGGTTGAGAGTTAGCGTTTAAGAAGTGAGTGAAACCGTGAAACAGTGATAAAATGCCAATAAAATCAAAGTTCAGTGCGCCAAGGTCATCCATCACCAGCCTTCCTCTCAAGGTCTCCCACAAGGTCAGTCTTGTTCTGAGTCCTTTGTCCAGCACACCTAAATGCAGCTCTTTCTCTTCAAAGTTTCCAACCTTGCTTTCTCTAAGTGAAGTTGACTATCTTCCGGAGTGCAAGTATCTTCATCTCAGTAATAGTGCATATTGGTGACTTCCGCGAGGTTCCAAATCATCCTGAGGACACCAGAGCGCTCAACTCATGCTGGCCAGCTTCTCCTTTGCTTGAAGTGGAGAAAAAAGGTGTGACGCCCCATCATCATCAAGTTCAGGAGGTACCTTCTTCTCCATCAAGCTGTCCTGCAGGTACTGTGACCTATTTCAGTAATTCAATGTATTCCTGATTGTCATCAATTTCTGCGATACGTCTTCCGCCGAACACACACGCTGGATAACAACATTTAATTCGCTGTCTCTCACCTGACCCACCTGGTGTAGTGGATAGAGTATCAAACTGTGAATGTAAACATCTTGGGTTCAATTCCTGGAAAACCTACTATAATTTTTGGCCACCAACTGATTCCATCACTCTTCACTTCCACCTACTACATCATTTCGATCGTCGTCAGACAGACAATTATTTTAATAATTTCACATTTTACCAACTTTCCTTTCTATGTAATACAAGATCAAAATTTATTTAATTTTTCTTTTCTTTTATCCTTTTTCTTAAAGTGAGGTAATTAATGTACCAAGATAAGGGTACTTAGACCCCATTTTTATCCATGGTCCTTCGAGCAAAGATTTTGTATAATTTTCAAATTTGTTAAATTTTATAAATTTTGATCAAATTTTCGAATTTTTCTATTTTTTCTCAATATTAATTTTGGATACTGTGGTATCTTTCTATCAACTTATTTTAAAATTTTCTCATAATATAGGCACTTTACTGTTCTACTCTGACAAACACTGTGAATCGTAACTAGTGTAGGTACCTATGCATTTTCGTTATTTGCCTATTTCTTTACATTCTTTCATATATATTGACATTTTATTTGTGCATTGACTTCTTTTGTGATTGTGGCTTGCATTCTTTGAGGAATTTGTTCATTTTCACCCCTTGTGGACTTGATAATATTTTGAATCGTCATCATGCCTGGAGATGATATACCACCTGGTGATCCAGATCAGCCTTCAGGAGCATTTGGTGGACACTCTTTCACAGTTAGGGTCAATACTCTAAAGTCAAGATGGAGTATTCTGGGCAAGGAAGTAAAAGATATCTTATCTGTTGGTAGGAAAATCTCTTCTGATCCTAGTCTCGTGAATACCTTCAAGGGGATGTTTCGATCTCTCGATCGAACCGTCGAAAAGTTTGAGGACACCTTTGAAGAATTATCGATGCTTTATGGTGAAGCTAATAGATCTGCAGAGTTCCCCACTTCAGAGCATGAAAACTCTAGGGCCAATCTGAAGCGCTACTACTTCGAGATTTGTTCCATTTTTGAAACAATTCTAGCCAATCAGAGTCAAGCTGCTAGAACACCAGCTTCTCCACACTCCCTGAACCTAACTACTGGCGAAACTCGTTCATCTAACAGCTTCCTACCAAAAATCAGCATTCAGCGTTTTGATGGTGACATTCTATCATGGCCAAAGTTCCGTGATACGTATCAGTCAATTGTGCACAGCGACAACACATTGTCTGACATCCAAAAATTCCACTATCTGATTTCCTTTATCGGTGGAACTGCTGCTTCAGTAATTAAACCATTCCATCTGACAGCTCAAAATTATCCTTTAGCTTGGAAGGCATTGACTGATGCATATGATGATAAGAGGATGCTAGCTGCTGCTTATCTAAATCAGTTGATCGACTTCAGTCCTTTGCAAGGCAAACCTTCTGTGGATGGATTGAAAAGTTTTTCCACCAAAATTTCAGAAGCGATTTCATCCTTCAAACTTCTTAATATTCCTAATGAAGCGGATTACATCCTATTTCATCTGGCCATCAAACGTTTAGATCCAGATACCAGAAGGGAATTTGAGATAGCGCATCGAACAACTGACTTTCCTGACGTAAATACGTTGTCTACCTTTGTTCGTAACCGATATGTTGCGATGCAATTGACAGACGGAGTTACCTTACCTGCTTCATCGAAGTCTTCAGACCCAAATACAAAGGGCAGAACACAGTTTGCTTCAAAACCAAAAGCAGCTCTCTTGTCCAAAAATAACTCCAAATCTGGATTCAGTAAAGGCCACTCTCAAGAGAATGCTTCTCATCAATCATCCAAAGGACCTTGTGTTGTATGCGGTAGTCGGCATGAACTTCCTGACTGCGTCAAATTTGCCAATGCTCCCATCAACCAGAGGCATCAATGGTTGAAATCGTGGCATGGATGTAAAAATTGTTTATTGTCATCCCATTCAACAGACTCGTGCTCCTCTAAATGGCATTGCAAGTTTTGCAAGTTCAGGCATCATTCCTTACTTCACTTCAGTGAAGGTTCATCTCAGAATTCGTCATCCAGCCATTCCTCTTCGTCCACTCCTCCTACTACTCTCCCAAACATTGGTGCATCCACTTCAGCATTGTCAAGCACAACCTCGTCTGAAGATACGGTCATTCTTGGAACTGCTTTAGCAGAAATTAGGGATGTTCATGGCAGATATAAGAAGATTCGAATGGTTCTGGATAGCGGAAGCCAAAGCTCTTTCATCACACAAAAATGTGCTTATAAACTTGGTCTTCCAATAAAACGCATCCCTAAACAGATATCAGGGATTGGAGAAACAGCTTTTGAGGGAGCTAAAGGCATCGTTGGTTGCACCATTAAGCCTTTATCTCATGATATTCCACAATTGAGTGCTCACGCTATAGTGATTAACAAAATCACCTCTCATTTGCCGTCATCAACTCTCCCCTCTAACGTTTGGCATCGCTACGTTTCCTACAACCTAGCTGATCCTGTTTTCTGGAAACCAGCTCCAGTAGATTTCTTGCTTGGATGTGACCTGTTTCCAGAAGTCATGACCGGAGGAGTCATCCGAATCAACGATCACCTTCCATCGTTATTCTCTTCAGTTTTTGGACAAATAGTCATGGGCCGACTTCTGAACAATACTGTGGATGCTCCAATTCAGTCTTTTTCGTTCGTGATTCAGAACCTGATCTGCGATTAGAGTTACATAAGTTTTGGGAGTTGGAGGAGCCTTCTAATTGCTCAAGTCACGATCCTGAAGACATAGTTTGTGAAGAACATTTTACAACTACTCACTATCGATTGCCTTCAGGTAGATATGTTGTGAGGTTGCCTTTCAAGGACCATAACCCCAATCTACCACGTTCTGATCAGCTAGCAATGAAGAGATTCACTAATCTAGAGGCGAAACTGATTAGAACCCCAACTCTCAAGGATCAGTACAACGCTTTCATGCAAGAGTACCTGGAGTTAGAGCACATGTCTCCTACTGATTCTCTATCACATTATGTGATTCCCCATCATTCCATTACTAAAGAGGATCGTTCTGTGGTGAAACTACGAGTCGTTTTTTGATGCGTCTGCGCCTACAATAAATGGTTCCTTAAATGACCACCTTATGTCTGGACCTAAATTGCAGTCTGATTTACGACTGATTCTCCACAATTTCCGCACACATCCTATTGTCTTCGTTGCAGATGTGATTAAAATGTATAGACAAATTCTGATCGATCCAAGTGATAGGCCCTTTCAGCACATTGTCTGGAGGTTTCATCCGTCTCAAGCGCTGTCCAAGTTCGAACTTAACACTATTACGTATGGAACTAAACCTGCTCCATATCTTGCTCTTCGAGTGATACAACAACTTATCATGGATGAAGGTGGAGAGTTTCCTCTCTAGCTGCTGAGGCACTATCACACGACATGTACGTTGATGATTTGGCCACAGGAGCCTCTAAAATCTCTGATGCGCTGACTCTTCAAGGACAGATCATTGAGCTGTTGTCCAAAGGAGGTTTTGCTCTCAGCAAGTGGGCGAGTAATGCCTCTGAACTATTGTCTGCAGTCTCCAACTCAAGCATGGACCCAGTCTCGTTAGAGTCTAGTGAAGATCCATCCATCAAAATTTTAGGCCTCCAGTGGGATCCAAGGATGGATAGCTTCTCTTATAAGCTTCAACTTCCTGAAATCCGTTTCACACCAAAAGAGGCATCTTGTCTACTATAGCAAGGATTTTCGACCCTCTAGGATTTCTTTCGCCTGTGATACTCAATGCCAAAAGCTTGATCCAAGAATTGTGGAAGCAAGAACTCACATGGGATCAAGAGATACCTACGCATATCAAAGAAATCTGGAATGAGATTTTCACTGATCTTGGTAGCCTTTCTCAGATCAAGATTCCCAGATTTGTCTTGAGTAACGGAGATGCTCAGTATCAGGTGGTTGGCTTCTCTGCGACGCCTCCACCAAAGGAATGTGTTGTGTCTTCTATCTTCGAGTAATTGGTCACGAAAATAAGAGTGAGATTCATCTGATAACTTCCAAAACAAAAGTTGCACCAGTAAACACAGTCTCAGTTCCACGATTAGAGTTGTGTTCTGCGTTGCTTTTAGCGAAAACTTTCCAATCATTGGCAGAATTCGTGAGTCGGCTTCCTGGTACAGTACTTCCACCCCTGTTTTTCACAGATTCGATTATTGCCTTGGCTTGGATTAAAACACCATCCTACAAATTGAAAGTTTTTGTAGCTAACAGGGTGACGGAAATCAACCAACTCACTTCGATGGCTTGTTGGGGCCATGTACGATCTTCTGATAACCCAAGTGATTGTGGGTCACGTGGGCTTCTTCCATCGGAGATCATATCTCATCCTTTGTGGTGGAATGGTCCAAAGTGGCTAATTGATTCAGTTGAAACCTGGCCAGTTACAGGGATTTCATTCATTGAACAGCCCGACTTACCTGAACTCAAAACATCAGTAGCCTTGAGTGCTGTTGTGAAGTTTGACGCCAATTTCGTCAATTGGATGACGAATATTTCCTCATATCAAAGGCTCATTCGAGTTACAGCATATGTTCACAGATTTATAAACGCCTGGCTGTTGAAATTTGTCAAGGCTTCTCAGAAATATAGGTCACTGAAGAAAGGACCTTTATCAGTCTCAGAGTTGAGACATTCTTCCAACTCATTATTCAAGTTGTTTCAACAAATTTATTTCTTTAAAAATGATGTCTTCCAAAGCTAGTAGCATCATCAACCAGCAATTCAACAATCTCAGTCCGTTCTTTGATGAACACAACGTCCTGAGAGTTGGAGGAAGGCTGAAGTTTTCAAAATTGCCCGAATCCCATAAGCATCCGGTTTTGATACCTCACGAATCTCATATTGCATGTTTGATCGTGGATCACTTTCATCGAATACATCTTCACCAGGCCCAGGTCTTTTGCAGGCTCTTATTCAAATGCACTTTTGGATCCCGTCACTGAGGACTTTAGTGAAGAAGCGTACATTTTTATGCGTGAAATGCTACCCGGACTTCCGTGCTTCTCCTGACAACCCATATATGGGCAGATCTCCCAGAGAGCAGATTCACGACGGGTAGAGCTTTTATTCACGTCGGTGTAGACTATGCAGGTCCTGTGCTTATTCGTGAGTCCCTCCGACGTAAGGCTGCAGTATCAAAAGCGTATCTCTGTCTCTTCGTATGCTTTTCTACGAAGGGCGCTCCACTTAGAGTGTGTGAGTAGTCTGGACTACAGAGGGATTTATGGCGGCCTTTGACCGATTCGTGTCTCGTAGAGCTTACCATCCAAAGTATTCTCCGATTGCGGCACCAACTTCAAGGGAGCTGCCAACGATCTGAAGGAATTAATACTTGGTTCGGCGATTCTGCAACTCAAGAAAGCTGATGAATAAGATGTCAAACCTCAAACATTGAATGGCTCTTAATCCTCCTCACGCCCCTCATTTCGGCGGTTTGTGGGAGGCTGGTGTGAAAAGCGTCAAAGGCCTCCTGAACAAAGTAATGGGCGAAACACCACTTTCTTTTGAGGAGCTCTATACCCTCTTCACCAAGATAGAAGCTATCTTAAATTGTAGACCATTATGTCCAGTTTCGGCCAGTCCTGACGACCTGTCATACCTGTCCCCAGCTCATTTTCTTGTAGGTGACACTCTACTAGCAGTTCCGGCTTTTGATCATCTTGAAGATCCAGACAACAGATTATCCAGATGGCAGCTTGTCCAAAAGATGCAGCAACACTTCTGGAAGAGATGGCACCAGGAGTACTTGTGTTTCCCTCCAGCAACGCAAGAAATGGGTTGATCATTCGCCACCCCTCGCAGAAGGAGATCTCGTCATCATCAAGCATGATAACCAGCCCATGATGTCTTGGCCAATGGCTAGAATCACCCAGCTGCAGCCCTCCAAGGATGGAGTAGTACGAGTAGTGACTCTCCGCACTGCAGATTCTTCGTTTGTTCGTCCTGTCCATAAGATCATTCCGCTTTGGCCCTTGAAGACTCCAGTTTTTAAGAATTGAAAATTTGTTCCCAAATTTTAAGGGGGACTATGTTCCAGCAAGTACCAATTTATTTTCTAAAAATTGGCACTCTTCGCCAATTTACCAGTAATTTTATTTCCAATCCCAAGATGCAAACCACAAAGTAGGTAGGTATCTGATTCAACACTGAAGGTTGAGAGTTAGCGTTTAAGAAGTGAGTGAAACCGTGAAACAGTGATAAAATGCCAATAAAATCAAAGTTCAGTGCGCCAAGGTCATCCATCACCAGCCTTCCCTCTCAAGGTCTCCCACAAGGTCAGTCTTGTTCTGAGTCCTTTGTCCAGCACACCTAAATGCAGCTCTTTCTCTTCAAAGTTTCCAACCTTGCTTTCTCTAAGTGAAGTTGACTATCTTCCGGAGTGCAAGTATCTTCATCTCAGTAATAGTGCATATTGGTGACTTCCGCGAGGTTCCAAATCATCCTGAGGACACCAGAGCGCTCAACTCATGCTGGCCAGCTTCTCCTTTGCTTGAAGTGGAGAACAAAAGGTGTGACGGCCCCATCATCATCAAGTTCAGGAGGTACCTTCTTCTCCATCAAGCTGTCCTGCAGGTACTGTGACCTATTTCAGTAATTCAATGTATTCCTGATTGTCATCAATTTCTTCTGCGATACGTCTTCCGCCGAACACACACGCTGGATAACAACATTTAATTCGCTGTCTCTCACCTGACCCACCTGGTGTAGTGGATAGAGTATCAAAACTGTGAATGTAAACATCTTGGGTTCAATTCCTGGAAAACCCTACTATAATTTTTGGCCACCAACTGATATCCATCACTCTTCACTTCCACCTACTACATCATTTCGATCGTCGTCGACAGACAATTATTTTAAATAATTTCACATTTTACCAACTTTCCTTTCTATGTAATACAAGATCAAATTATTTATTAATTTTTCTTTTCTTTATCCTTTTTCTTAAAGTGAGGTAATTAATGTACCAAGATAAGGGTACTTAGACCCCATTTTTATCCATATAGTTTTGCCTCG
>CM019167.2:47411769-47502375 GCA_009739505.2 Apolygus lucorum | reverse complement strand
CCTTCCAGGTATGCATCTACCCATCTGTTGCACCAATTTTGCGATGGTGACTGCGCCGTGATGTTCTCCTGGGGTGCATTCAAACGGTAATTTAGTAAAATCAAGGCGTCAGATTGACTCATTCTTGCAATAGGGTGCACAGATTCGGCCATTTTTACTTTATATTTTACTCATATTTTCAGTCATATTTTTACTTTATATACTTTACTCGTATATTTTTACTTTATATTCCTATGTTCAACCTATGTGATAAAACATGAAGTAGGTAGTCACATATTTGTAGGTTTTGGCAAAGTGATTTTTATGTGATGGGTTTATTATAGGTGAGTAGGGTACCACTGTGCCTTTCTCTCGTAGTTCCTTCATTTGTTATTGCGGTACCCTCCCATTATACTACCGTTCTCTTTTTTTATTGTAATGTACGAATGATATTCAACGAATTTATGTTTCCTATAGTCCTTGAAAGGGAATGTGATGTTTCCTATAGTCCCGAAAAGGAATGTGATTCACCAATTACATCAGTCATGATAGAGATGATAATCCCTCCATAAGTCCGACTGATTTTTGTTTCAGACTGATTAACTTTTTTATGAAATATATTTACCAACTATTGCGTTTGTGGTTTCATTCGTGGTAGGTACCTAGATTGATTTGACGTGAAGAAATGTGGTTGAACATCAAAAAATGATCATTTTCATCGACAATCGTAGGTAAAATGATGCAGACGGGGGTAAGTAACTCCCCAAAACTTCCTAAATTCTATAAAAACCACAAGCTGATGCATTTGGTAAGGTAAAAAATATTATTTACGCCGGAAAAACGCAGGAGTCAAAATGACTCCGAATTCTTCCAATGAAGGGGGTAAACGTTATTCTTCCATTCCAGGGTTAAGCCTACGAAGCCTTGAAGATTTTCGTGTTTTCCTAAAATTTCAGATTGTTACATCATAATTACCTGCACGTCTTTTGCATGTCATTCCGAAATTTTCGATGACTCTATTCGATGAAAATGTCTAACGAACAACAAGAGGCAGAGAAATCGTAACTTCCCGCCTCAGTTGGATTTTTTCAAATCGAAATTGCCGCCCTGGTGGCGCCGTGGTTTCAGCGGTCACCGCAATATGTCTCCGCGGTGCAGGGCGCTAACATCATTTTATACTGACGCTTTTAGCATCCATTTTCTTCCCAGTCTTGGAAGCTTCCGACTACTTCGGGGACGTTTTTTCGTGGACTGTTTCAAATTTATTCTTCTTTGCACAGGTAAATACATGTAATAACGTATAGAATTTAGTTGCGCTAGTTTTTAGAACGAAAGAAACTACTTTCGAGCTCCAAAAGTTACGCTTTGTAGGGCGCAAAATGTTTCACCCATCCACGCAGTCCAACGCCCTGCCCGATTTATCAATCTCCGTGCCAGCTTGTTGCCACAATATCCGCGGGAATTTGTTTGACCATAGTTTGAATCGAGGTTGTAGAAAAGTGAAGTGATAACTTGAACAATGCAGTTTGTACGTGAAGAAATGTCCCTCTTGTATAGTTCTGACTCCAAAGTGTTCGATTTTGAGTTTTATTATGGCCTCGCCTTTCTTCACTTCGATATTTGGAGTTCCTGATAACCCAGTGTCAAGCTTCTCATCGGTCTGTTACCGACCGAGATAGTGGCTTGATTTCTATTTATTTTTACAGTTGAGTGATGATTTTTATGTTGTCAAGTAAGATCTTTCTTCTACCTTCTTAGTTAGGTACCTCTCTATGTTGTGTTTTTGACTCAATTTCGTGTTGTAGTTTTTTGCATGTTTATTGATGGACATCGATGCGACCCCAGGCATTGAGAAGATGGACTTTACTGCTGAAGGTGCAGGTGAGCTTTATATTATTATTCTAGTCCTCTTCAGTGGCAGGATGAAGAACGACATCCTTATCTTCATTATACTTCATTAGAAAGGTAAGCTGAAAGTATGCTGTGACTGCGACTGATGAGTACTCAAGCTTGCAATTCCCAAGATTATCTCAAGGAAACGTTCGTCATGACGTGTCACAGTTATCAGCACAACCATTCCTGCTCGTTTGAACAAACATACATCAACTATTGAATAATCTATCACGTTGCGTTCAGCATGAAGTGACGTGTCAGTGTTGGGATGTGTACAGGGTGTCCCTAAACTAATCAGCAATAGTCCAAGAATCGATTCTGCAACTAATTTGCAACAACAGGGAAGCTGATAAAATGGAGAATTTTGAAGCTTTTGAGCGCCTCCGAAGAAAACCGTGTTTTACCTGGAAAGATTCACCAAATTGTTTGGAAAAAAAACAACAGAAATTGGCAATTTTGAGTCTGAAAGACTATCCCAGTGTACAGTTTTTTTGAACTTGTCTATAGCTCATCATTATGGGAAATTTAACGATCTTCCCAACGATGTAATCAGATTTGAATTTGCGTGGAAAATGTAATTATTTTTTTCTATCATTTCTGATGAAGCTTGGTAAGATGTCTCATATTACGACTAGAAGCACTACAAAAATAATATTAAACATTTCCGCGTACGAAAAGGTGGTATAAAGGGGTGTGCCCAAATTAGCCCTCTGGGCACTCAGCACTAGCAGTTCTGGGAAAGCAATACACAGTCACGAACGATTATTTTTTTAACTGTTATTGAAGTATATAGAACCAAACAACTGTCCCAAAAAAGTTGAAAACAGTAAAATTGTCGAATAAACGAAAAAATTTGGCAACTAACGTATTATCTCGAAAATGTTGAATGGAGTGTATCTAAATAGTGTATCTAAATGCACGTTCCCAGCTTGAACTTCTCGCACACGACCCATACTCAAGTAGTGCAGTTTATTCCTGCGTATCTCTCATTTTCTTCCCCTTCGTATAAAAAATGTGGTGGTCCGTATTATCATTGCATCGCTGACCCTAAATGTAGAAATACATCTTCCAGAAAGTCACTGGATGTCTCCAGGCGACAGCATAGCTTGTCAAAAACGTCTGGGCCAATTCCGTCTGAACTTTAGTTGAAAAACTTTAGAACTCTTCTATGACAATATCCACCATTTTTGGGTAGATGCGTCTATTCCCAAGGAAAATACCGCCCATCACCATTTTTTGTTTCTTTTGCTCAAGCAGCATGTACATGTCCGGCAATAACCCCCAGTAAGAGGGGTTATGAGGGAGAACAACCTCTGAGGATTGAAATATCCACAAAACATTTTAATTATTCAACAGAAATTGGTGGATATTTTGAATTCATTTCAACTGAGTTTGCTTCATATAGGTACTTCATTATTCCCCAACAAAGGGCCACTACAAAAAATGACATATAATAAGAAATTATAAGATGGTAATAATGAACGAAAGTATGTCATCTCAAATCAAAATCTATCAGATCTGTTGGAATAATATTCAAGGCATACTTATGATGACTATTTGTATACGAAAGCGTCGCTAAGTGCCCAGAGGGCTCATTTGGGAACACCATGATACAGTTCAGTTTTTTACAGAGCTACCAAGGGATATTTACTCAGTTATGAACTGTTCTCGTTGGGTAACAGCCATAATCTAAAAATATGCAAATAAATACCGTCAAAATACAATTATGAAGTACTTATGGACAAAATGCTGCAGCCCGTCGACGACCAGATTGACACTCATCTTGGAGACTGAATAAACCACTATGAGCAACTGATTCATTCAAACTGAATGCACTCCTAACATCGTAGGGAATCTAGGTAGCTTGTAAGACCAAAAAGTAAATAATAGAATCAAAATTACACCAAGAATTGGGAGAATTGTGAGACCAGGTTTGCCGTGCCGATACTAGCCCGCTGGCCACTAGTTTTTGCAGCACATTTTAGTGCTGCAATCGAAAATATGAAATAAAATTCCACTGAAAGAGTGCTAGGTAGTATTTTGTTCCAAATTGGTTGTAGAATCGATTTCTGAATTAATAATTATTATTATTACCAATGAGGAATTTCACCGAATTCTGTTTGCATTTTTCCTGAATAGTTAATGGTGTGGGATAGATGAAAATCGGGTTGATTTCGGAAAATAAGTCTCCTGTTATTTTTGGGAGACAATCAAAATTTTTTATTTCAAAACTAACCAGGAAAACAGACGTGAAGCAGGGAACGCTCGCTGATTGGGCTGTTTGGATCGCCGACTCCTCCCAGTGTTGCCCATTGGGACGATAAAATCGTGTTTTCTAAGAGAAAAGTTATCAAACAAAAACAGAAGAAACCTAATTTTCCCCATCTTGCTTTTTCTATTTTTTTCTTCAGTTTCTCGACTTTGAACTTTACTTTTTCGTGAAATTTTGCATCTGGGGACTATAGATTTCTCGATTTCAGCGCTTCAAGCGGCCATAAATGAACTATTCCGGGATGACGTCATTTTCCCGGTTTTTTTTAAACATTCGTATTTTCTACACTGTTTTGTTTATTCGTAAATTAGGAAGTTCGGGCTCAAAGTTTGCCTTAGGGGGTTTTTCGAGGTGCTGAATCCGATTTTGGGGTCAAAAATAGGAAATTCCGACATGGTGAAATTCCTCATTATTGGTCTATCACGACATTTGGGTAATGAGCCCATGGTTCTAGAAATTCCTCGTCGTCGTACTATCGTTTTTGTGTTGATAACTGATTTTAAATGTTGAGGAGTTATTTCGTTTGTTTACATGTAATCTGTATGTAGGTAGCTTGCATCGGTGACGTCACCCAAATGCTGCCCCTACCGGATAGCCTAACCCTTAGTATCGGCTAACTAAACTGTTACAAATAGTTTTGTGTCCATTCTAACTTAAACACCCAATTTTCATCGTTTTTAGACCGCATTATGTAAGTCTTGACGACACCCACTGGTTACAACTACGGATACACTAAGCCCTTTGGTTTTCTTCTGTCATTCTGTAAAAAGAGTAGGATTTAGAGAGATAGAATGTGAGTAAATTACAGCTCAGGTCCTCCTAGGATCTGTCCCAGGCCATCTGCTGAATTCCGCTTTTTTATTAATCATCTACCTAATAACTTAGTACTTTCAAATCATCATCAGATGATTAACAGATTCTGTTCTTTGTTGATGTTCTATTATAAAATGTGCAAGAGAGCCCTTCTGAAATTTTGTTATGTTCTTCTGAAAGTCTTGAAAGTGAACTTCTGAAAGTCTGTTATCAGAGGAGTTTCCATTGTTCTATGGGCTATGAAATCAACCCAACCAAGTCTATGGTTGTTTTCAATTCGTCACTTTCAATTATTACATTAGCCGACCAAATAATTCCTTATTCAGAGAGTCTAATCTGTGACTAATATGTCAGACAACCTTCTTCTTCACTTCTAACCTCTGTCGAAGTTGGTTTTGCCGCTTGCTCACTCTAGCCATTTGTTTCCATGACGAGAAGTAAGATCCTTGTGTCCCATTACCTATCCCTGTAACTAGAAATCTGAAAGTGATGAGTGCATGGCAGCATCTCCTTTGTTCCCCTGGACTTATGATGATTATTCAATGTCTCGTCATTTGTGGATGCAGTGATTCGGTGGTCAGAGGTGGTGGAATACCAATGTAAGAAACGTTTTAGTTGACGAAAGTTACGATTCATTGGATAAAGAGGGACATTTCATGATTTAAGGAGGTCCAATGGATGCTCTAATCGTTTATAATATCCTTGCAGACGCTAGCACAGCCGACACCACAGTCTTTTGGTGTCTCTATGGATCTTTAAGCTAGTGTACAGCACCCATGTTCTCCTCAATCTTCTGGTCCTCTCATGGCAGAAGCTGTTTTGTGATAAAGTTTCCAAAAACTTCCATTCAACTACCTGTTTAATTTCTGGTTTGTTCGGAGAGGCAGTCCTGAATGATTTGGAGGAGTCCATTCGCCTCTATCCCCTCCCCTTTTCAGTTCCGGTTTGGTTCTGGACTGCCTCTCCAAACAGACCCTTCATTTGAAAATCAATATCTGCTCCAATTTATTGTCAAGTCAATGTGAACGTTTTTGTTGCAGAATTCCACGACCCTGGAGTTAATGTCAAAGAGAGTTTCCTGGAGAGTTCTGTGGTGATTGATGGTGGGACTGAGCAGTCTGAACTAATTCTGACTGCCGACGCTCTTGAAGAGGATCCTACAGTTAAATCCGTGATGGACACTGACGACGTGTCCGCTCATGAGCTCAACTTCCCTGAAGTCAAAGAGCAGATGCTGAAAGAAGTGAGTCTACTCTGTTATGGTATTTTGAAGTACTTAATAGAGAGTTTTTGGCAACCACTAACAGGCCCGTGGAACCTCTTCACAAAGCTCGGAGTTTGCGGGTGACGATGAATTTGCCTCCTGACAACAGCGGGCGACGATGAAAGGGTGCCCCCTGACAGTCACCTGTTCCTAGAGGCCCACCGTCCCCCCCTGTCCAAAGTCAACGGGCTTCCTCCTTCAACTGGGTAGCATCCTCTGTTGCTCGCGCTAGTCTCCTCCTAACAGGGCCCGTCAGATTCTGGCACCAAAAACTCTAATATTTACTTGAATGACGGCGGTTAAAGTTGGTTTTCCTAAATTTCGCCTCCTTCAGACCCGAATAATCACCCATGATGAGGAAATCTAGGAACAATCGGAATTCTTTAAATCAAACTATGGGCTGTATTTATACACTTTTGTCAGGATTGAATATTAAAGAATTCGTTTTAATTTGATTAAGTCAGCTTGACAGACCCTGAACATTTCCCCCTCGGTAAACATGCAGTAGGTATGTGAGCTACAGACAGACAGTACCTTCTCAAAGTCTACTCTCATGTAACTGTGCCACCAAGGGCCTCGACGAAGGGGTTAGGTCTACACCCCCACCACGTGAATACAAAATAATACTACCATATAGGTTTTCTGGAGCGTCCATAGACTACATCTAATGTTTTTGCTTTCAGAGCTGGACTTGATCCAATCTTACAAATCAGTTTGTAATTAAATTCGAAATTATATATTGATTTCATATTTGATGAAATGAAAGGAGTGGACAGTATAGGATTGAATTTTGTAGGAATTCTCCGCCGACATATATGTTATATGACACCTGCGAACTACAACTTTTCCCCCGTAACCTTCATATTTCTATCCATTGCTCGGGGTACTCACTTCCATGTTGATGTGAACATGTTAATTATTGAAACTTCATAATTTAGTATTTGTTTGGAAGGTGGTGATAAAAAAGCAAGATTCAATTTGATTGAAACTAGGTGCATATCTTTCAACAACTGGCTTTTGCTTAAAACAATTTTTTTTCTCATAAAATAATTTATTGCACCAAGTTATAGTACAGTAGTTAGTAGCAACATTCGTTTGATATAAATGCATAATTTGATATAAATTACAAGAACTACTTAGATACTTCACTAAGTCTCTCTTCATTTGAAAGGTGGAGTGCCAGATCGCTTAAAATGGGGACCACAAACCATAAAATGTGCTCAGTGGGTAAGAGAATTAACCAACTACTTAATGGCATGAAAACTTATGTAATACTGAAATAATACTGATAACAGACAAAGGGAGAATAGATACCGGGGGGAAAAACAGTACAACACTCACGCGGGACTCCCTTTCACTAATATGAGTTTAGGAGGTGCTGCACTCAGTAGCGCTCTTGAGAACTAATTCAAAATCACAGAGTATACCTCACCAGTGCCATTCGACGCACCCGAACCATCACGTTTACTTCCATAGGTCATGGGGTTAAGTCCTCTTGAGGCGTCTGATAGGTCGTCAACGTCAAGCAACTGTACTGCTTCTTCACTGACGTGGGATTGTAGCTTCTTGTGGTGGGCTATGGCTTGTTTCTTGTTGACTTCGTTTATGGTTGGAGTACGAAGTTCTGTGTGCAGTCGGACATTTCTGGTGTACCGGTATGCATTGACGCAACATCGCAGCACATTATTTTGAAATCGCTGTATTATATCTCGGTTACTTTGAGTGCAGCCCCACAACTGCAGTCCATAAGTCTAGACAGGCTTAAGGACTTGGTTGTACAAGGTTAATTTATTCTGGATTGACATTTTGGAGTGTCGACCCATCAACCAGTATATTTTCCTGAATTTGAGCCCAAGTTCTGTCTTCTTTTTCTTAACGTGAAATTTCCATCTCAATTTAACATCTTGGGTGATTACGGGCGATATTCATAGTCATTCCTCAAGGCGCGGATTTCCTTGACTCGAGTTAAGGTTTCCTCCAACTTATCTTTTCTCGAGGATTCCTCACCCTATTCATAGACAAACAGAACGCATTTGGAGGTCGACCTCAGCTCATCCTCAACTCGAGGAGACCTCGAGTTACCAAACGAGGGTCGAGGAAGAATTGGCAGCCCTGTTCAGGTAACAGCTCAGTGAAGGTTTCATGGAGAAGGTTCGAATGTTTATTTCAGAATGGTTGGTGTTGTTTTTCAGCTTTGACTTTGGACCATCACTGTTCCTGTTGTTCGCGTTCCTTCTTCAGTAAAATAGTGTTTGCTACCTTTTAATTTTTTATATTAGTTTCCAAATGGAAAGAGAAAAGAAGAGAGCCGTTTTTAAGCGAAGCTGAATAAACTACGTTGAGGAAATTCATAATTAAAAATAAGGACATTGGGGAAAAAAAACAGATGCGGTCAAAAAAAAAGTGTTGGGAGAAAATCGCGAGTGATTTCAATTTCAGTGGAAAGTACCCAACAGAAAGTAGCGTATTATATTCAATAAGTATATTATATTTATATTGGTGCTCCTTTTCTTTGCGCTCGTTCGTTGTTTTGTAATTTACAAAGTACCAAAGCGCTTTTCACCTGAGTGAAATGGGCCATAGATTAAAGGCGCATCTAGACTGACCCGCAACACTTCCCGAGTCCCGCGGCCGCGTCATTCCGTTACAACAGAACTTCTCATCCTCATACTTCTCAAATCAGTAGAAAAACCAATTTCTACTTTTTCTCCTATGGGGTGACACAAATGAAGGCTTTAGAACTATATGAAACAAATTTCCATTGGTATTAATACGTGCTTTCAACAAGGAAGGTACCTAATAGGTAGGTACAGTACTATGAAGAGTTGAACATAGTCGATTACTTTTTTTATTCGAAATTCCCACCCACCATATTTTGAAAATTGTTGAGGATATGTTGCTCTAACATTCACCAGAGTTCAGAGCGATTTGAAGATGACGTTTTTTTGTAAAGTGCGAAAATGTTGTTTGTAGAGCTTATGACTACAGAACCTTGGCTTCGAAACAGATGGCTCGGCAACTTCTAAGATCGATTATTTCTTTTTATTCCAAATTCCCCCCCCCCCCATATTTTAGTATATTGTTGAGGACATGTTGCTCGAACATTCACCAGAGTTTGGAGTCATTAGAAGATGACCATTTTTTTGTAAAGTGCGAAAATGTTCGACATTTCTACTGAAATCAGCTATCATCAAATATCGGGCGGTCATGACTTTTCTTCCACTGAACCGGAATCGACCAAATTTCAGTATATTGTCGACTAGTTATGTAAGAAACATATGTCAGAATTTGGTGCAAGTAACTCAGTCGTAAGTACCCAGCCCTAGATGATGAAGAGATAAATTCTGTTCTCTCCTGTTCACAGAAATACTCTCGGGCAGAAAGAAAATCGGGAGTAGCACGTTTATCACGGTCTCTTTTGTAAAACGAAATTTCTTCCGAAATGTTCGATCATCCAATACCTATACAAATAAGAACATAACTAAATTACTGGCATTCACCGTGTTTATCATTATTATCATAACTTTTGAGTACCTACCTCCAAAGGGTTTTCTTGATCCTGCAAGTAACATTTCGGCCTTCGCTGATCTCGAGAAGATTCCTACAAATACTCATCAAATTCCTCCAATCTTTCAATATCTTCGAAATCCATGTTTTCGGACGAAATAACCGAAGAATAGATCCGTAGAATATTTTATAACGACAACGCTTGTGATAACAGGTAGGTAGATATCATCAAAATCTTTCCTCAAGGTACCTTTTCACCTGCCTTGGGCTGAGGAAGCTCGAAGCCCCTTTCTCGACTCGAAATATCTCGATTCGGCCTTCAAATTTCTCGACTCCACCTCCGAAGTCGTCTATGAATACCGCCATTGGAGGACGCCTTTGGCAGTTCGAGGACGCCTTGAAATGAGGCGACTATGAATAGCTTAAGGAGCCGTCGGGCCTCCTTAAGGCTTCCTCGAGACCTTCCTCGACTTGGAGGATGAGTCTGGCCTTGACTTTGGCTTAAGGCTTAACTATGAATAGCTCGAGGAGGAAAGGACTCCTCAAAGCGTACTTTGGAGGAGTCCTCCAACTCGAGTCATGACTATGAATACCGCCCTACAAGATGCTTGGCTTCGTTGGCGTATGGTACAGTCTTGCCATTTAGATGAACTAGAATATATTCAAGCTTGTGGTTGGTAAAGTCGACATGAACAGATTTCGTCTCATTCAACCTGATCCTTCATGTGGATGTCCAGTCTTGGAGTTACTTGAGATATCTTCTGAGTTTAGTTATGGTGACGTGGTTTGTTCCTCCGACAGCAAGCACAGCTGTGTCGTCTGCGAATGTTGCTATCATGCTCTCTTTTCGTTCTGGTAGGTCGCTAGTAGTAGCTTAAAGCATATTAATGATAGTATTAAATATTAATTACGATAACGTTATTTACGTTTTGCATAAGGACCCTCCATCTTAATAATCATAATCTCAAATTGCCATCTAATTTCCGCAGGTTGAAGAAATGAAAGGTGATGTTCTCGTCGACGACGGCGTCAATGATGACGATATTGAAAAGTTGTTGAACCCCAAACCCATCGAAGACCACACAGTGCCGATAGAAGATGAGGAATCTCAGACGAACGACGTCCAAATCTACGACAAGGTTGATCCTCCAGTCGTGGACCGACTGGACGAAGATCAGACAGACCTCCCATCGGCTAATCCAGACCAAGTTGGAAAAGAAGATGTGAAAGGTTACTAGCTTTACCTTTTGTTGTTGGGTGTAAAACAAGGTGTTTTAATTTTAATCGCAATGCAATAGCGAAAGGGCAAAAGTGCTGAATAGTATAAATAAGTGGTTAACTAACTCGAAAGTATAAATAACAGCCTAGGTGGGATAAAGTCGGGTAAGTTGAGGAGTTAGATAAAACGACGGATGAGAATTAAAAAACCAACGATTTTTTAACCCTAATGGGGAATTTGCCTCACATTTTTTTTTTCGAATGAGGGTTCATTTTTATGGAATAAAACCATAGTGAGCTGCTCGAAAACGCATCCAAAAAATTTAGAGAATTCAAGGAAGATGGAAATTTTAAATGTGGTGGCAATGTGTAAGAGGCAGCCATGTTTGAAACGTAACGGATATTCTACCAATCTGACTTCAAAGGAGGTTCTGTGCTGCTTACCACAGAAGCGGAACATACACGAACTTTTAGCTTACAAGGATTAACACAAGAGTGTGTGAACTAGGAAGGAGGGCAGAACGCAGAACTCAAGACACAAAAGTGTCCAAAAGAAACAATATTACTCACTTTTTTACTATACGATTCTACCTACTAGTTTATCAAGCATTATTAGTCTTCATCTTCTCTTATTTAGTTTCAAGATTTGAATCACATTATTCGAGTAGCCATTTCACTGGATCGTTTTGTGTGGCGGTGCTAGAACTCTGTCTGTTGTCGGAGTTGTTTTCTCGTCGTTTTTTTTTCGTATGACGTCAACAATATTCCTCGATTTTCGCGGTGTTTTGTAACAGAGGCTTCACTTGTTCAGGCATTTTCTCTTACGGTAATTTTTTCTCCTTGGTTATTCCTAGTGTTAAACGTTATTCTAGGGCCCTATTATAGGATTTGACTTGAAATTCCAGAATCTAAAATTGAGGCAAATTTCCCATTGGACCATGGTGTCACTAGTGTCACCGAAAACATCTGATGAATTCCACAGCTGTCCTAAGGTGTCACCAGATTACCTAGATTTAAATTGCAATTTAAAAATCAATGGATAGATCTGCATTTTTTGTACATTATTCGATTATTAGATTAGATATTATTAGAGTATATGTCAAAAAATGATGTATAAATAGGTGATAGTAGAGTAGTTGAATTGTTCCTTAATTTTAACTCTGAAATGTCCTCTTCTCATTTTGATTTTATCTTTTTGTTTCTTAGCTGCGCTTGATGAAACCAAGGTGCTGGATGTGCTTGTCTGTGGAAATTGTCACATAACGTTCCATTTTGTGGAGGATTTCAGCAGCCACAAATCAACCTGCTCGAAACATTCGCCCTTCGTGGGAGGCATGATAGAACAGAAACCAACGATTTGGGCTTTCCTGCTCTTCAAAAACGCCCTGGTTAAGCAGAATCCGCAAAAATGTGAGACACCTTTAAAGATTATTTTGCGATCAAACGAGCCATTGGCGTAGTACGATTTTAGCTGTATGAAGAAATCGCTGCTGAGGTCATAAACTAGTGAGGATTGAACGAAGGAGGGTTGTCAGTGTTGCCAACTCATGGACTCTAAATTATGGTTGAAACACTAAATATCGTGAGACGACAAACCACAAGTTTTATATCTGTCTACCTTAGATTAAAAATGATGATGATGGCCAGAGATTGTGGTGCGAGGTTTATCTGATGGTGGTGGCGTCCAGTAGTTGTACTGGACGTCGTGGCCGTTGGGTCCTGGTATGGGGGAGCCGCCATGGTGGGTGGGCCCGAGGCCGGTTGAGTGGCGCCCGGCCGGCGGGTGGGGGCCCGCTTGCGCAGCCTCCACCCACTGGACAATTTTCATCAATCATAGGTTGAATTATTATTTTTTTAATTTTATTTTTCTCTCATCCTCCCTGTTGTTTGAACCTGGCCTGATTCGTTGGTTCTTTTATTTCTGCCCCATTATATTATTTTGTAATATGTTTACGACTATTGTTTGCCTTATTGTAGGCTGTTACATCTGAATAAATCAAATCATTTAGATAATTTGAAATCAAATCATTTGACAATAAACAGTTTTTCCTACCCAGGCGCACACCCCAGATCCAGCCTTATACTCATCGAATCTTCTTCATTCCATTTATTTGCTTCTGTTTTCGGTTGTAGATAGCGGTGGCCTCACTGAGAGTTCGTGGAAACTCTACCAGAAGTGGTGTAAGTTACCAGAAAATACAAGGAATGCTTGGATCACAGCAGGCGAATCTGTCATGAAATACGTGTCTATGGGCAACTTGAAGAAGGACCCTTCAAAAGTGAGTAGAGCTCTTCCTTTCTATCAAGGTAGTATTCCAAATTTCATTTGTTGCGACCTCCTAGTTAATTTGATTTCACAAACAAAAGACGAAGACGAACAAGCGAGGGCAGTTACTGAGTCGAGCGAGTAGGGGAAGCCGAAGTCTCTCCCCCGACAATGGGGTATTTCAGTCAATTTTTGGTTTGTTATTTTCAATAATAAGCCTTTGGAATCGAGCAAGAAAAAAAAAATTTTAACCACCCCTCAAAATTTGATGTTTTACGTTTCAAGGTACGTAGAATACGAAAATCGAATAAAAAAATTTCCGTCCGTACGCCGTACGCGGCACTTTTCTTAGCAACACTGGACCGATTTGGTTCAAATTTGGTATATGGGCTTCATTTGGGGTCTAGTTGTGCCGCGAAGCTTTTGGTTGATGTAGGTCACTTCTAAGGGGTGAAAATTAAGAGTTGAAATTTTCAAGAGTGCCCTTGCTCGAAAACTCTCGAAATAAAGGTATCGTTTTTTCACCAATTTTAAATAGTATTGAATTTTAAAAAATTTTTGAGACCACCCGGAGCTCTGTAGGACAAACCGTTCGGTCCCTACGAGTACTTGAAGGTTTTCCTTCGATAAAACAGAATCATGAGTGTGAATCGCAAAAGAGGTCTAATCTCCATTCAAATTTTATCGGACTAAAATGCGATCGCTGTTCATTTCTTCGATTTGTATACTGTTTTGCCTTCTGCGTAACCAGTAATCAAATTTCCATATGAAGCTTTCTATTTTCCAATCGAGTGTGAAGCGTTTAGTTCTTTTTAATAAACTTGATTGTGAAGGTGTGAAGCCAGTATGGTGTGGTAGGTAGTACCTAGCTGGTAGGTAAAAAAAAGTTGGTAGGTAAAAAAATGTTGGTGGGTAAAAAACGCTGCAAATCATTGCTCAAAGGCTTCTTCACTCCTCAGATCACTTATCAGCTGAGTGAGCTCCAAAGCCATTTTCAATCCTATTGAATGGAAGTGCTCTTCCAGGCGTCTCCAGCATTCGAGGAGATCTTTTTCACTCTTCAGATCACTGATCAGCTGAGTGAGCTCCAAAGCCATTTTTACTCCTATTGAATGGAAGTGCTCTTCCAGGCGTCTCCAGCATTCGAGAAGATCTTCTTCACTCTTCAGATCACTGATCAGCTGAGTGAGCTCCAAAACCATTTTTACTCCTATTGAATGGAAATGCTCTTCCAGGCGTCTCCAGCATTCGAGGAGATCTTCTTCACTCTTCAGATCACTGATCAGCTGAGTGAGCTCCGAAGCCATTTTCAATCCTATTGAACGCAGGAAGCTGAAATTTGAGAGGGAAGGTCAAGGGAGAATACAGATGGTGGTAGGTGCTATTGATGGAGAACCAGTGATCTATACAGAAAATAATAAACCTTTGAGCAATGATTTGCAGCGTTTTTTTATTTTTTATTTCAAAAGAGTAAGGCTCAGGAATAACGGTAATCGGGTCTGTTCGTCGAGAAAATGTTCTTAAAAAATCAGAGAAGCTAAGGAAAGTTGAAGATTTGAATGGTGTGACGTAGGTAGCCAACTGTCTTTGAAAAAAGTATCCATGCACAGAAACCCTTGGAGGACCTCTTGGATACTACAAAATACTACTCACACACGCGCGCGGCGTAGTCCTTGCCTAGTGTGTGTGCATTTATAGCGGCCCGCCTTTTTCAAACGTGTAATCTCTTTAATTAATTTTTCTACCACATGTTATAGTATCATTGGGCTTAAAGTTGTAGTATATAGGTTTTCAAGGGTGCTCAATCCAAATTTGAGGTAAAAAACCTGAATTTCCGACCCACCGAAATACCCCATTCACACCGCAAATCTTGGACTTGTTATTTGACAACCAACTAATCATCTCGCTCGACTCTTCGTCAGTATTTGCAACCTACTTACCACTCCTTTCTAAGAAAAAAGGAAACAAAACAAAAGAAACTGTGCCGGTCTTTATTATCCTTTCTCATCCTCTCTTTCCCACTTATCCATTATGTAACTATGGTTTCGGGCCGATATTAGATAATTCTTACCTTGATCAATTTCGTTTTACGGTCGGAATTGATTCCTCTCTCTACGTCTTCCAACCTTCCACAATTTGAGGGCCTTCGTTTTTGCTAGGGCCGTTTCTAATAAAAAGCAAGTCAGTACTCAGTCCCAGTATATTACGTTTTATTCACAGCTAACGCGGAAAAAGTTTAAGTCAAATCACAACATCATTGATGGTGGTTTACTTTGAATTCTTCCAGGTTTTGCTGTCTAAAGGATCTGACAAAACTTCGGAGGATGGTAAGATTTTTGATTTGTATTTGTCAGTAAAAATTACATGATGTCTTTAGAATCTAGTAATATGGGGAAATTCCAATGTGTCAGAAAGTCAAGTTTTGACTATTGAATTTCTATTGTAAAACATGCAAAAAAGGCTAAACTAGAGCTTCGTTTGTTGTGCTGTCTGCGTTTTGGTTTATTATTTTCAATAATGAACCTTTGGAATCGACTAAGAAAAAACTTTTTAAATCCCCCTCAAAATTTGTTGGTTTACGTTTCAAGGTACGTAGAATCCAAAAATCGAAGAAAAATTTGGCAGTCCGTCCGCCGTACGCAGCACTCCCCCACTTAGCATTGACCGATTTTGATGAAATTTGGTATGTAGGCTCCATTTGGGGTCTAGTTGCGCCCCGAAGATTTTGGTTGATGTAGGTCACTTCTAAGGGTCAAAAAATGAATTTTGAAATTTTGAAAACGCCCTAACTCTAAAAATTTTGATATACTCGTAAAGGTATTTTTTTTCCATCAATTTAAGTTTCTATAGAATTTTTAGAATTTTTGAGACCACGCGGAGCCCTGTAGGACAAACCATTCGCTCCCTACGAGAATTGAAGGGTTGGACTTACGATAAATCAGAAACACGAGTGTGAATCGCAAAAGAGGCCTAATCCCCGTTCAAATGTTAGCTGACCGAATTACGATCGATGTTTTTCTTCAAGTTGGTAGGAGGTGACAGTGGCAAAGCCCTGTTCTTTGCAGACGAGTGATCTATATAGAAAAATAATAAACCATTATGTAATAATCTGCAGCGTTTTTCAGTCAGGACATGCACTGTAGAGATTTCATCAAAATTTGCTCTTGGTAACTAAGGATAGTATGGCGGATGGACCGCAATTTTTAAATTCTATTTTCGGATTCTATGTACCTTGAAATAAATTAAACATAGGTAAAAACGCCTTCCAGGATGTAAAAATAATATTTCTTAGACAAAAACCTGGAAACTATCTGTAAAAATTACAGTAGAAACTTTATATTTGATTTTCAGATGATCCAAAGCGGCCTGTGGTTATGAAAAAAATCTGCCAACGTGATCAGTCAGGAGAAATCACAAAAATAAGACCCGGAGGATTTATTAGTCAAAGTGATTCTAGTAAGTCTCTGCATGATAACACTTCTAAATTTGGTGAGGTGCAATGAGTTCAAGTACAAAATCAATTCAGATCAAACTTTAACACATGTGAGTCACGGAACTCCATCATGGGCTTTGAGTTCCCGTTTTTATCAGCCCTGTGGTGTTTCTTGATTCTGTCTTTTTTTTTCGACCTTGGTCCACTTTGTGCGTGTACTTTTTCAATCCAACCAGTCAAGTTATACTGTTGAGACAATGAGGAATTTCAGCGAATTCTGTTTGCATTTTTCCTGAATAGTTAATGGTGTGGGTTAGATGAAAACAGGCTTGATTTTGGAAAATAAGTCTCATGTTATTTTTGGGAGACAATCAAAATTCAAAAAATTAACCCGATTTAAACGATTTATTAACGATTTCAAAAAATAACCGGGAAAACTTCTTCAACGTGAAGTGGAAACGTTCGCTGATTGGCTGTTCAGATCGCCGTTTCTTCCCAGTGTTGCCCGATGGCACGACCAAATCTTGTTATCTAAGAGGAAAGTTTTCAAACAAAAGCAGGGGAAACCTATTTTTCCCCATCTTGCCTTTTTTCAGTTTTTTTATTTCGATCTTTACTGCCGTAAAACGGGTAAACTATGTGCCAGGGGGGGGTAAACATGTGCCACTTGTGTTTTGTGACCACAAATGGCCTCTAGCGGCCGAAAGAGGAAGTTTCATATTCAGTAAGAATTCACAGGGGTCGTGGAGGGTTGTAGAATACAAAATCGAAGTGGAAGAACCTCGTGTCTCTTCATCCCTCGTTATCAGAAATCCTCATCAGAAAGTTGGTTTCCGCTGATCTGACGTGTGACCATATTTGTCTCATCTGGTGAGACCTGAACACATTGACTCCTGATCTCAGTAATTATAAATCATGTACATATCCCTAGCATCAAATTAAGCCCATTACCATTTCTAAATAATATGTTCTGTTGGGGAGATTTTCGATGTTATCAAAAACTCGGAACTTTGGGGTACATCTATGTGCCACTTGATTTTTGTCAGTTTTTGCCAGAAATAGCTACCTATGTGTTTTTTCATTGTTAATTGATGCATCATCTGTGTTTTGGACGTGACCAGCTGCTCCAGACATCGTCTGGTATCGCCAACATCAGATTTAAAAAAAATCCTCCGAAGAAATTTTCCGAAAATTTATTACAAGTTTCATGGTAAAATTACTATTCTGATTCCTAAGTAACTTAATTTTTAATGCATATTTTCTTAGATACCTTTTCATACCTGTTTTTTATATTTTTTAGTACGTTCCTCATTTTATGTCATTTAAGGACCAAACTTAAATTCCTCGTTTTAAGTCATTAGGGACAAAGTGTCAAATCGTTTTAAGTGTTTTTAAGTCGTTTTAAGTGTCAAATTGCCAAAGTGCCTTTATCCTTGTTAATTCCATTCGGTCCAAATAAAAGCTTTTGTTAGAATTAGTGTGGATTAATGTTTTCAATGCCTCTTAATAGAAACCAATCAATTGGTCAATAGAAACCAACTTCTAAATAAATGAAAATTGGATAGAACATTTTTTTTACAGTTTAAAGAAGGTGAAGGCCCACAGATGAGATACCTAGGTACAACAATGTTCCAGATTGAATTTTTAATGTGTTTTAGAGCCAGGAGATTGGGTGGACCATAGTTGTACCTCCCATGGGTACAAGAATGTGCCACGAAGAATGTGCCACCCTATTCATCATAGATTTTTTCCCAAAGCAGAATTTGAAAGCTGAGATGTGTAGGTATGATGGCTAAAATCCGCAAGGGGTTAGCATTTTTTTCCCCGGAGTTATTAAACAAAAACCTTAAAAAGTGGCACATATTTGACCCGTTTTACAGTGGTTTTGTGAAATGTTGTCTCCGAGGACTATATTTCACGATCTCAGCGCCTCAAGCGGCTGTATATCAACTATTCCAGGTTGATGTCATCCTCCCGGTTTTTTTTAAACGTTCATATTTTCTACACTGTTTTGTTTGTTCGTAAATTTGGAAGTACGGGCTGAAATTTCGTCTTAGGGGGTTTTTCGAGGTGCTGAATCCGATTTTGGGGTCAAAAATGGGAAATTCCAACATGGTGAAATCCCTCATTGTCATATTTTTTCAGTATTTTGCTTATATCTCGAAAAGTACTCATCCTACAGAAAATTTTTTGACTAGCGTTTGAAACATTGAAGTCAGTTAACCCGTACAGCCACAATCGACTGTCAAAGGTAGGCGATTTTGACAAGCACTGCTTTCTGGAATACTGTTCTTCCAAAAAGCGCTGAGGGCTGGTATTGGTCGTTTTAGCTTGGAGGAATTACTTATATCATTGCTTTTAATGAATCCCTTCTAAGGATTTTTCTCTTTTTTCAGGATCTAGTCTTAGGGAGGACAGCGAACCCACCAAAACACTAACTTTAGATGACGAAGAACCTATGACTATTCCCCCGTTAACCAACACGGTAAATATATAATCTTATTTATAATTACAATTTTCCTTGAGTTGCTTGGGCCCATTGTGCCATCAATGATCGTAACCATAAACCGAAATGCTTGGCCACGATGTTCTTTCATTCAAAGTCACTTGGAAAAACCTCGTTCACGACGAAGGACGGAGTTATTTGACTTGTCCCTGGTATAGAATATATTTTATTTTGAAAGTTGTGGATTTGAGTGAGCCCACCCGCAAGGAAATGGCTGCAGCCATTTGGCCCTGATTATTGGATGAACAAAAGATAATTTTTTGACCAACTTCAAAACATTCAGGAAGGATCGGTGGGACGAATCCAATTCAACGGCGTTAGAGAGTTCAGCACCATCATTCCGTATCTAGCTGCAAGGCGAGCATTGAGTGTATTTAACTTCCACTGTGACACAAACGGGATTGATGTTGGGTACTTTGGATGTTACATCCCTCCATAAGTAACATTAAGGAGGTCTCAGTCAGTTGCCGTTCAATCCTCGTTGCGGGTTAGTCTAATCTCATGTGAACCGGCGCTCGGTTGTCCCTCCCCCCCAACATTCCCCCCCCCCTCCACCTGCATCCCCCAGCCTTCTCATAGCTGGTCGGTTTTCATCAAGTTTTTCACATTTTTCTCGGGAAATAATCATCCAATTTTCATGTTTTTTGTGCCATTCTTCTTATTGTTATTATCTCTACACCCATGCACTTGTTCACTTCCAAAGTGAAATATGAGTAGGTAAAAGTTGTATACCAAAATTCGAAATTTTCAAGGATTTTTGAAATTCTTGAAATAGTATCTTTTTGATCTGAGACCCCTTTGAATCAATCTGCCATTTTTTGTTTTCGTCAAACCGATGAAGAATCACAAAAAAATAGTAATTAGGAAATGTTGCAGGAAAGATGAACTTGTTTATTTACCAAAATATGCATAAAATTATTAATGAGTTTAATCAGAATTAATTTGATTATTCGTGCGTGTTTGTCTATTCCCTTGTCTGAGGGATGACAGACGATGGTAGCCGATGGCATAACATCGCCCAAACTCTGAGTTTGGGTCGATGTTTCGGGCTGTTGGGTCCTCAAATTTGAATTTTCAAATTCGTCGAGATAATCGTCGGCAGCGTACAAATGTGAAGACTCGGAGTCTTCATCGTTCGAACTGTGATAACGACTGCGCTCGGGGCTCGGTTCGGTCACCCACCGAATGACGCCACGAACGATCCAACGGAGACCGCGATCGATGACGCGATCGGCGAAAATTTGATTCAAAATCAAATTTCGTGCGAAGGTATCGCGAATTTTCATTTGATCGCTCAAGACCCGCGTCGGAAGAACCCCATCTGGCTTCCCAGTTGCGGGAAGGGGATCTCCTGAACATACCAGTATTTCCGTGGAAAGCTCAGACGTTTTTTAAAAAACAAAATCAAAATAACGCCAGTTTGGACCCAATTTGTCGCTAAAATTGAACAAAATTGTCGAGAGAAAAATCTTCGCGCGAGAAGGTCGCCGTCTCGAAAAACAAGTGAGCAATGTTGCCAGCGTGGAAGGGAAGCAGGAGATGATCAGGGTGGCCACCCTGACCCCTCTCAAAGGTGCTGGAAGCTGTTATCCTTTTTCTTTTCGAATGGAAGCGCGATTTCGCGCGCTTTTTCGAAAATAGGTTGTTACCTACCTACTTAATCTTCCAAATTTCGAGAAAATACGCCTTATCCTAAAACTACTACATGTTAATGTCCCAAAGTGCCCTTCAGGATATAATTATAAATGAACTTAGCAAGTTCGTTAATTCATCAATTAATTTGATTATTCGTGCGTGTTAGTCTATTCCCTTGTCTGAGGGATGACAGACGACTGAACTCGTTGAGATTGGTAGTCTATCATCTACATCTCGGACTCTTCTATTTTTTGTGTATTCTAATGTTACTTCTGAATGGTTGGAAACCAAATAGCGTTGAACTGATTTCGATAAACATAGGACTCGGTTTGAAGCCAAGGAAACCGTTTCCGTGAATGGTACTTGTGCCTCTTCCGCTTCTGGCCCTGTTGTAACTCTATTGATATCTGGAAGGCAATCTAGCGCGACGTATTGAGGATACTTGCGTCTCGCCGTCGAAGGACGAGCAGCCGATGCTGCGGTCTAGCGGAATTTTTGAAAAGTAGGCTGCACCTAGTTTTTGCCGCTAATTCTAACGTTTGACGGTTCTACTTCCTTGCGTTATAAATTGTAAGGAGAAGAAAACTGTTATTGAATTTTTGTGGTGACGAATCAAGCAGGATGCATTATTAAAGTAGAAAATACTGTCTGCAGAATTTTTTCTAATATAGCTTGGAAAATTTCGCCCAAAACGGTTGTTGATTCGCAGGTCAGGTACGAATAAAGTCACTCGCGATGAGATTGTGGAAAACCATTTTAATAAAAACGGAGTTGAGTAGAACGTTGTCTATTTCCACGAAAATAATGAGTTAAAGTTATACAAGGAAATTGACAACGTTCTACTCAACTCCGTTTTTACGCAGGTCAGGTCTTGGGCAAGTTTTTACTGTATACGTAGTACTTAAAAAAACAACCCAGGAACAGCCTGATGAAAGTAGGATTCTTTCATTCTCGTGAAAATCAGGTTCAGGAATATTGTTTGTTCACAAACAAAAGTTTGCATTAACATCAGAGAGACAGGAAATTTGATGCTCTTTCCAATGGTAACCTCAAATTTGAACTTTATCAATTATGGTAGTAGTCACTGCAGTCGTTTCTTGAATCAAAGATGTGAAACAGTAGGATTTTAAGTTGAGTGAAAAGGCCCTGTATAATAATTAAATTAAATCGATTTTCAACTAATGAAAGCAACACCAATACAATTTATGTCATATGGAAGTTATCAAAGAACTCTTAATGTTGGTAATGGAATCAAGACAATAAAACACTCATCAAATTTCCTGGATTTTATTTTAAGTTTTTGACAAGGTTCACGGAAAATCCATTTCTTCTCACTGTTCGACAGAGCTTAAATTAGTTTTCTCATTTTACATTACTTCCCAAAGAAGCTCTTTACTAAAAGAGCCAAATAACTAAAAAGAAGGGCAGACAGAGAAACAATCGGTGGACAAGTTGGATCAGTTGAGAAGAAAAAGTCGGAAAACACAGTTGGGAAACGTGGAACAGTTATCCACCTTGCACTTGCACCTTCTACCCATAACACAGCGTGAAAAAGGTGGGATACTACCTAGAAACGTACCTAACCTACCTACTTATCGAATTTTGATTCATTTTTTTACTTTTTGGATTCCAAAGGTTCATGAAAATGTGCATAAGGTGCGTCGGGGTAAGTGCAGAAATGGGGTAAGTGGGGAATATGCCTTTCACAAGCAAACAAGGGCTGACACGAATGTCCTTTTTGGGTGTTGTAGAGAACTACGTTAAGTTTCACAAAACACCACTAGAGTGTCCTCATATCGGTTGTAACCTTCATGGTGAGGTTACGATGTACTACATGTGTTTTCATCTGTGAGGTTGAGGTGATCAACTATTTTTCAACCCGAGTTCAACCTGCCTCTACTTGGGTATTGCTAATGACTGACAATTTAATTATACACTTTAAATGTTGCAGTTTCATTGCACGTATGACATTTTGTTCTAACTTTGGTTATTTTGAAAATAAGACCTCCTCTGCACTTTCCCCGTTTTTTCCTCCTATGGGGGGAAGTGCAGAGTAAGAAACATGGGCAAGTGTGGAGTTCCGCACTTCCCCCTAAATGGATGAACAAGGGAAGTATGGAGCGTACACTCAAGCATAATACTATGTATTTTTCATCTTGTTGTGAACTTGGGCACTTTTAATGTAACTGGGAACCTTTTTTATTCGCTCCAGTAAAGAGGGAGAACGAAAGATGACGTCCTGAGTTGGGGTGGAGATGGTTCCCTAAGAAAATCATGCACCCCCCCCCCCCCCAAATTGAAAGGTTAGGGCAAGGTACTTAGAGATTGATGTTTTGAGATTAACTACTATGCATCGGATCATCTATACAATTGGTTTATGGATACAAGAAAGCTATGTGCCACGCCACACCCACTTTGCAGACTTTTTTCATTTCGAAGTTTTATACAAACTTTTGCAATGTTAAGATAACCATTTGTAGTATAAGACTGTAAAAAAAACGTTCTTATTCGTAAGACTGATGACTTACAGTGATTAAAACAATTTTTTATGAAGATTCAAAAGTTTGAATTTTGCAAGATTTTTAAGTGTTTCTCTATACCACGTTTTTAACTTTTCAAAACTGTGTAACTTCACCAATTTCTGTCCGATTTTAACTTTGCAAAAAGCAAAATAATGCCTGAAACGAGCTCTTCCACACACTTCCCCCTTCGCATTTGTAACTCCAACGACATGAGAAATGAAGGGATGCTCTGCACTTACCCCATTTAGACGGGGTAAGTGAGGAGTACGGACAAAAATTATAGTATTGCTCGAGAAACCCACTATAACTAAAAAAAACCTTAAAATAACTACAAAACTGGTAAGAGGATAGTCCGAGGTGTGTAATGAAAGAAGAAAAACTAATCTAGCTTTAAAAATGAGTTTCTCAGGATCTACCAAAGTTGAACTATGCAAATTGTACTCTGCACTTTCCCCGACGCACCTTACTTATAATGGAATCGTGGAGGTTTGAAATTTGTGTGAATCGAATAGCGGCCGTTTAGGGCGAAATTTTGCTAGCAATACTGCAGACTATAATAATGCATCTTGCTTGATTCGTCACCGTAAAAATTCAATAAAAGTTTTCTTCTCCTTATAATTAATAAGGCAGGGAAGTGTAGAACCGTAAAATGTTGGAATGAGCGGTAAAAACGAGGTGCAGCCTACTTTCACAAATGCCGCTAGACTGCAGCATCGGCTGCTCGTCCTTCGACTGCGAGACGCAAGTTATTGAGGATACGGCGCCATATCTTGACCGAACTGAATCTACTAGGAACTCTCTATTAACCTGGCGGTTGATTACTCCGACCCATGATCTGTTTCGTACTTGAGTCCGTATATTAGAGTCGTAGATCTGGCATGGTCTAGATGCGTAGGGACACATCTGATCCGGCGCCCGATTCTATTGTTTCCGCCGTATCTAGACCGAACTGGATCTGCTCCATCAATGACCCTCCATTGTACTGGTCCCCTGATCATTCTATCAAAATCACCTCAGAGATGTGGAGATTGTTACATACTTAGCTTTGAAACTCCACAAATCAGAGCTTAGTTCTGAACTTGACTTTTTGCTTTTTAGCTGAAGAATTACAAGAAGGCTTCTGAAACAGTTAGAGAAGAAGAATTCGTTGTTGAACGAATTGTGTCTAGAAGGTTCAACCCACGCAGGAAACAGTACGAATATCTTTTGAAGTGGGAAGGCTATCCCCCGTAAGTATCCTTTGTCTTTTTTTGAACTGCATTCGTCATTATTTTGTCGTTGTGGAAGTTGAAACACTTTTCAAACAACGTCTCAGAAAATGGAAGAATGGGATGGAGGATCAGATTCCTTCTGAATAAGAATGGAATTTTAAATCACTTTCATTACTTTCATTGTTGTTATGCATCTTCTTCCAGGGAACAAAATACTTGGGAGCCGGCCGAAAATTTGGAAACATGTCAGCATTTACTCAAAGCATTCGAGGAAAGTTTGAATAAACAAGCGCTGAAAATGAAGAATATCCAAGGGCGAAAATCGGACTATAACTTGCCTAGCAGTAGTGGGGGCTCAATGAGTAACTTTGGGTAAGTAGAATAATTCACGAAATGTTCGGGGATTGTGAGGGCTGATTTGTAGATGGTCCCCTATGAAATTAATCAATCGCTCCCGATTTGATAGCAGCTTCTGCTTGAAATCCGTGAGTGTCGACCTTAACTTCCTTCCAAATTCGATGAAAGTGCCAGGGTTGTTTGGTTGAGACATTGAACCCTGAAAATGTCATCGTCGTGTGATTGACGTTTTGAGATTATCTACTGTGCATCGGATCATTTATACAATCGGGTTATGGATACCAGGAGGCTTTGTGCCACACCCACGTGACAGATGATGTTTTTTCATATGAGTCAAATGATTCAAAGAAGAGCATAATAACAATGTATTGTTAACGGGATAGAAAACTCGTTATTAATATCTATAAACAATTATAATGAAATAACGGATAATTTATTAATAAAATAATATTTCGAATAATGTTTATTAATAAATTACGAAAATTCTCAGTAAACCAATTATTTTAAATAATTATTAACGTATTATTAGTTAACTAATTACTGTTCTTTTTTGGTAAAAATGATTAATGTGATGGGGAATAAAATATCGATACCTCGGATGTTATTTGTGGCGTAAGTATCGATACTAATTTATCGGTATGAGTTCCGCATCAAAAATATCGGTATCGATACTCCGATGAATCGGTGATATCGTTCCATCCTACTTTTATTTTATACATAAATTATGGAAATGATTGAAATCTTGGTAGGTAGGTGTTGAATTCATTCTCAATTTGATTCAGTTTATCAATTTCAGGCGACCTGTCCGTTCTAGCAAACAAAAGGCTTTGAGTCAAGTTAAACAGTGGTGCGGTTCTATCAAACCTGATGAAGCTGAAATTGATTCACGTAAATACCTCCTATTTATACTCATACTGTTAATTTTATTATTGAACTACCGTGATGTTGTCCTTCCATCCTTAATGAAAAAATTCACACTGGTGCTATTGGGCTGGTCAGTAGCAGATATGAGCATCGATAGTATCTATGGCTTCATCGATCATTACTATCGATCATTTTCTACGAGGATCATTCACAGTAGGTGAATCCCGTCGGTTTCGCGTTGTTTGGTGGGAGGAACTCCGGGGTGACGAAATCAGTTTCGATGGCGTTTGGATACCTTGTAATAACTACAACTTCCACATTTTCCATTCGATTTCGAAGAAATTTCCAGGTATCATATGGATCAAACAATCGGAGGTGAAAACTAGCCTTTGAAGTGTTCATTTCTCTCGAGTAAACCAACATGTTTCGAAGATTTCGACGTTCAGTCTCGACTTTTTCGAACAATCGAAGGTGAAAATCAGCCTTTGAAGCGGTCATTTTTCTCGAGTAAACCGGCAGGTTTTGATGATTTCAACGTTCATTTTCGACTTTTTCGAACAATCGAAGGTGATTAAAAGCCTTTGAAATGGTTGATTCTCTCGAGTAAACCAACTAATTCCGAAGATTTTTACATTCATTTTCGATTTTTCAAACAATTGAAGGTGAAAACAAGCCTTTGAAGTGGTCATTTTTAGGACGTCCCACAGTAAGACTTGGGCGTCCTTATGCGATCGATCTGGGGTGAAGTTGGACAACACTCAACAGAAAAAAAAATAACCACACAGTAATCCGTTTTAGACCATTCTGAATCCAAATCCGCGAAAAAAACCATAGGTGTATGTCTGTGTGTGTGTGTGTGTGTGTAACAAAATCTTGTGTACTCTGCACAGGGCTTAGTTCTCAACCGATTTTCCTGGTTCTTTTTTCGTTTGACGCGAAATACTATCTAGTTGTGCACTACGGCGCCGGAATTTTGGATTTTGCTTTTTATGGTGCCAGACTTGCACCATTTTTGGCGTTAGGGAGTAGTGGGGGGGGGGGAGGGGTGAACTCGAATTCGCATGTTGGGTATCGTAGATCATGGATTTTAAAATGCTCTTCAGATTCGAGGCTCCCATGCCGCTAGAAATGTTATGGTAGATAATGGTGGGGGGGGGGGGGGGTCAGTATTTCTTGCCTAAAGTAATAAATAAATTACATCGAGTGAAACAGTTTTATCACTCAACAACTGGTTAAACTGATCTAATGTTTATCCAATGGGACGTCCCCTGGAATGCATGCATTACTAAAAAATATGTTTCTCGAGTAAACCAGCGAGTTTCGATGATTTTAACGTTCATTTTTGACTTTTTCGAACAATCGAAGGTGATTAAAAGCCTTTGAAATGGTTTATTCTCTCGAGTAAACCAACTAATTCCGAAGATTTTTACATTCATTTTCGATTTTTCAAACAATTGAAGGTGAAAACAAGCTTTTGAAGTGGTCATTTTTCTCGAGTAAAACAACGAGTTTCGATGATTTTAACGTTCATTTTCGACTTTTTCGAACAATCGAAGGTGAAAACAAGCCTTTGAAGTGGTCATTTTTCTCGAGCAAGCCAACAACATTTATTCACATTTTTATTCATTCAGATCCCTGGAAAAAGTCAAAAATTTACCCTGGAAAACTCAGGGACTTCTTTTTTTTGGTGAATCGCTTCTCTCGTTTAGGAATTTTCTTCTACAGCAATTGTTTTCTCTTGGGTATTCCTGGCGTTAAACGTTATTCTAGAGCCCTTTTGTAGTGTTTGACTGGAAATTCCTGAATCTAAAATTGAGGCTAATTCCCCGTTCTGCATTTTTCTACATTTTCCTCTTAATAGTTGGTGGAAAATAAATATAAGGTTTCTAAACGATGTTCACCCCGAGGTTGTTAGCCTTAGTAAGTAGTGGTACTCATTTACGATTTGTTTTCTTTTCAATGAGTGGTCATTTCGTTTCAGTGATGAAGAGAAAGCTGTCTCCAACCGATTCAGATGACGATGAAGATGGTTTTGTTGGCAAAAGGATGAGATTGGGGTCAGACAGCGAAGAAAGTGTCGGCGGAAGAGGTAGATTTTATTATGTTTAGTATCAAATTATTTGCGATAGTTTTACGTGCGAATGCGCGATTCAAGTAGTGTGTGCAAGAAAGCCCATCTTACAGAGAGCGCAGTTTCTTAACAAAATTAGCGTTTTTGTAGGTAGCTTCGTATTCGCCATGAGAGACGAGAAAGATCCTAAAAACTAGCCTTTCTTCGGGTTATAACAGTATTTATGAACTCTTACTAGAACAGTGCCTATAAAGGATGTCCACACTTGAGACTGTTTACCAGAAGACCCCAAAAACTAGCTTTTCTTCGGGTTATAACAATATTCATGAACTCTTACTAGAACAGTACAACAGGTCCATTATAAAGGATGTCCACACTTGAGACTGTTAATCAACCCTTTAGGGGTCGATTCTACAACTAATTTCCAACAAAAAATTCTTATTGGCAATTTCCGTGTAACCGCTTGTTTTTTTGGAGATTTTTTCACTTCCAAGTTTTTTGAGTGTTTATTACAACCTAAACTAGAAGATAGACATATTGTAAGGAAGAGCATCTGTCCCCATCTCCTTGAGGTACTTTTCCATCAAGTCAAATAGGTACGCGAAATTTTGACCTAACACAAGAATTTCTCACTTTTTACGAATTACTGTCAAGGTACGTTAAGTGTTAATACAAAATGATAAAAAGCTGTTCGGGTTACAGGAAAAACTTGCCCAAAATCTCTGCCTCACGTAAACGGTATAATCAAAGATTTTTTATTTGTGATTGAACGTGGAAAACGTGATTTTTTTAAAACGAAATAAGTGTTCTAGCATGAGACTTCATTGTTGGATGAAGGGGTGAGAATGCGGAATTTGCCTCACATTTTTTTATTTTTATTTTTTGGAATGAGGGTTTATTGATAGGGAAGAAAACCATCGTGAGCTGCTCAAAAACGCATCCAAAAACTTTAGAGAATTTAAGGAAGATGGAAATTTTAAATGTGGTGGCAATGTGTAAGAGGCTGCCATGTTTGAAACGTAACGGATATTCTACCAATCTGACTTCAAAGGAGGTTCTGTGCCGCTTACCACAGAAGCGGAACATACACGAACTTACAAGGACTAACATACTTTAGCTTACAAGGATTAACAGAAGAGTGCGTGAACTTGGAAGGAGGGGAGAACGCAGAACTCAAGACACGAAAGTGACCTAAATAAACAATGTTACTCACTCTTTTTACAATACGATTCTACCTACTAGTTTATCAAGCAATATTAGTCTTCGTGTTCTCTTATTTAGTTTCTATATTAGTTAGTTTCGTGATTTAAATTACATTATTCGAGTGGCCATTTAACTGGATCGTTTTTTGTGGCTGCGATTAGAACTCTGTCTGTTGTCGTTCTGTGGTACTAACTCAGAGTTGTTTTCGCGTCGTTTGTCAACATCAACAGTATTCCTCGATTTTCGCGATGTTTTGTATCAGAGGCTTCACTTGTTTAGGCATCCCCCCCCCCCCATTAGGACCTGTGTGAAATGGGCCATAGACGCTCAGCCATAGATTTAAGGCGCGCCTAGACTAACCCGCAACACTTCCCGAGCCGCGCGGCCACATCATTCCGTTACAACAGAACTTCCTATTCGCCCAACTTCTCGAATCCATCAAAAAACGAATCTCCACTGAAATTTTCTTGAAGTTCTGACATGAATGAAGCCTGTGGAACTATGGACAACCATTTTCAACAGCATTAATTCGTGCATTCAACAAGATAGGTAATAGGTAGGTACAATAGTACGCAGAGTTGAACATACTGTTAACTAAACTACTTTTTTAAATCGAAATTCCCACCCACCATTTTTTAGTATAATGTTGAGGATATGTTACTCTAACATTCACTAGAGTTTGGAGACATTTGAAGATGACTATTTTCTGTAAAGTGCGAAAGTGTTCGAAATTTCTACTGAAATCAGCTATCACCCATAATCGGGCGTTCATAACTTTTCTCCTATCGATCCGGAATCGACCAAATTTCAGTATATTATCCACCAGTTATATAAGAAACATATCCCAGAATTTCATGGATGTAGCTCAGTCGTAAGTACCCAGCCATAGATGATTTGTGCGAGAAAACGTGTGTTGCGGTATCAGAACAGGTGGCACACCAACTTCATACATCGATTGATTTTTTAAACAAAATTCCCACCCACCATATTCTAGTATAATGTTGAGGATATGTTACTCTAACATCCACCAGAGTTTGGAGAGATTTGAAGATGACCATTTTCTGTAAAGTGCGAAAGTGTTCGAAAATTCCACTGAAATCAGCTATCACCGAAAATCGGCCGTTCATAACTTTTCTCCTATTCATCCGGAATCGACCAAATTTCAGTATAATATCCACCAGTTATATAAGAAACATATCCCAGAATTTCATGGATGTAGCTCAGTCGTAAGTACTCAGCCATAGATGATTTGTGCGAGAAAACGTGTGTTGCGGTATCAGAACAGGTGGCACACCAAATTCTTACATCCATTACTTTTTTTAATCGAAATTCCCACAGACCATTTTTTAGTATAATGTTGAGGATATGTTACTCTAACATCCACCAGAGTTTGGAGAGATTCGAAGATGACTATTTTTGTAAAGTGCGAACATGTGGTTCTGTAGTAGTTATGTTTACAGAACCTCCGCAACTTCCAAGACCGATTACTTTTTTTAATCGAAATTTCCACCCACCATTTTTTAGTATAATGTTGAGGATATGTTGCTGTAACATCCACCAGAGTTTGGAGAGATTTGAAGATGACCATTTTCTGTAAAGTGCGAAAGTGTTCGAAAATTCCACTGAAATCAGCTATCACCCAAAATCGGGCGTTCATAACTTTTCTCCTATCGATCCGGAATCGACCAAATTTCAGTATAATATCCACCAGTTATATAAGAAACATATCCCAGAATTTCATGGATGTAGCTCAGTCGTAAGTACCCAGCCATAGATGATTTGTGCGAGAAAACGTGTGTTGCGGTATCAGAACAGGTGGCACACCAACTTCATACATCCATTAATTTTTTTAAACAAAATTCCCACCCACCATATTCTAGTATAATGTTGAGGATATGTTACTCTAACATCCACCAGAGTTTGGAGAGATTCGAAGATGACTATTTTTTGTAAAGTGCGAACATGTGGTTCTGTAGTAGTTATGATTACAGAACCTCCGCAACTTCCAAGACCGATTACTTTTTTTAATCGAAATTCCCACCCACCATTTTTTAGTATAATGTTGAGGATATGTTACTGTAACATCCACCAGAGTTTGGAGAGATTTGAGGATGACAATTTTCTGTAAAGTGCGAAAGTGTTCGAAAATTCTTCTGAAATCAGCTATCACCCGAAATCGGGCGTTCATAACTTTTCTCCTATCGATCCGGAATCGACCAAATTTCAGTGTAATGTCCACCAGTTATATAAGAAACATATCCCAGAATTTCATGGATATAGCTCAGTCGTAAGTACTCAGCCATAGATTTAAGGCGCGCCTAGACTAACCCGCAACACTGGGCACACCAACTTCTTACATCCATTACTTTTTTTTATTCAAAATTCCCACCCACCATTTTTTAGTATAATGTTGAGGATATGTTACTCTAACATCCACCAGAGTTTGGAGAGATTTGAAGATGACTATTTTTTGTAAAGTGCGAAAATGTCGTTCTGTAGTAGTTGTGATTATACATTCGCGGCAACTTCTAAGATCGATTAATTTTTCTATTCAAAATTCCCACCCACCATATTTTAGTATATGGTTGAGGATATGTTAGTCGACTTAGTTTTTGTGTAATTTTTTGGTTCACGTCTTGTCAATGACGATTTTTCAGACTTATCTAAGAAATCTAAGACTAAAATCAAAGTAGGCATAGGTAGGGAATGAGTAAAATTTTGTAACGATTAGTAGTAGAAGAGGTGCTCAAGATTAACGTTCAGCATATTTCTTCTTCTTCCGGTTCTTTTCTTTATTTTTAGTATCTCTCTTGGTTCGACTGCCCATCAATTTAAGTGGGCGGCCTTAAGCCTTCTCACCACGACAAGGTGGAGATACAATGAGAAGGAAAAAATTTGTTGTACTACTAGAGAACAACATTATGCTGCAACTGTAATTAAACGAGATGAATTGACTATATCAATAAGGAGCTTCCTGAAATTCGACAAATCCGCTTTGAGTAATGGTACGTACAGCCAGTAGTTTATTAAAAAAAAGTATGATACTATTGAACCAGGCTCTTCACAATATTCAAGATGTTGATAATTAGCAGACAAGATATTTGTTGCTATGTTAGCAACCACCTGTTCTGATACCGCAACACACGTTTTCTCGCACAAATCATCTATGGCTGGGTACTTACGACTGAGCTACATCCATGAAATTCTGGGATATGTTTCTTATATAACTGGTGGATAATATACTGAAATTTGGTCGATTCCGGATCGATAGGAGAAAAGTTATGAACGGCCGATTTTGGGTGATAGCTGATTTCAGTAGAATTTTCGAACACTTTCGCACTTTACAGAAAATAGTCATCTTCAAATCTCTCCAAACTCTGGTGGATGTTACAGTAACATATCCTCAACATTATACTAAAAAATGGTGGGTGGGAATTTCGATTAAAACTCGGCGCTTTGCGCCTTGGCGGGGGGCTCCGCCCCCCTGCACCCCCCGGTTTATTTCTTTTTCCATACTCTGTATGAAATCATAGGAACACAGAATGTGTTTTTGCGATGCTAGTCATCCGTTAAATAAAAAACAACAATAATAAATGTGGAGTCTTTGGCAATAATAAAATAAATAATTGTTAGACATTTAATTTGGTCTAAAACCCTATAAATGTTATATAAATAAATATGTAACTACAAGAAAAATACTATATAAATTGGAGCTTTCCAACGAATGGTGAACAATTTCTGTGCAATGAACACTGCGGGAGTTCTATTTCCTTACCAACAGCTTGGTTGCACGTGAAAATTATTATAAAAGGTGCGTAACGGTTTTTCCTGTCGCTTTTTCGTGACGATTTTTTTTTTTGGTAGGTCATCGCAAAAACACATTCTGTGTTAAAAGTAATCGGTCTTAGAAGTTGCGGAGGTTCTGTAATCACAACTACTACAGAACCACATGTTTTCACTTTACAAAAAATAGTCATCTTCAAATCTCTCCGAACTCCGGTGGATGTTACAGTAACATATCCTCAACATTATACTAAAAAATGGTGGGTGGGAATTTTGTTTAAAAAAAGTAATGGATGTAAGAATTTGGTGTGCCACCTGTTCTGATACCGCAACACACGTTTTCTCACACAAATCATCTATGGCTGGGTACTTACGACTGAGCTACATCCATAAGCTTCTGGGATATGTTTCTTATATAACTGGTGGATATTATACTGAAATTTGGTCGATTCCGGATCGATAGGAGAAAAGTTATGAACGCCCGATTTTGGGTGATAGCTGATTTCAGTAGAATTTTCGAACACTTTCGCACTTTACAGAAAATAGTCATCTTCAAATCTCTGCAGACTCTGGTGGATGTTACAGCAACATATCCTCAACATTATACTAAAAAATGGTGGGTGGGAATTTCGATTAAAAAAAGTAATCGGTCTTGGAAGTTGCGGAGGTTCTGTAATCATAACTACTACAGAACCACATGTTCGCACTTTACAAAAAATAGTCATCTTCGAATCTCTCCAAACTCTGGTGGATGTTAGAGTAACATATCCTCAACATTATACTAAAAAATGGTGGGTGGGAATTTTGTTTAAAAAAAGTAATGGATGTAAGAATTTTGTGTGCCACCTGTTCTGATACCGCAACACACGTTTTCTCGCACAAATCATCTATGGCTGAGTACTTACGACTGAGCTACATCCATGAAATTCTGGGATATGTTTCTTATATAACTGGTGGACATTATACTGAAATTTGGTCGATTCCGGATCGATAGGAGAAAAGTTATGAACGCCCGATTTTGGGTGATAGCTGATTTCAGTGGAATTTTCGAACACTTTCGCACTTTACAGAAAATGGTCATCTTCAAATCTCTCCAAACTCTGGTGGATGTTAGAGTTACATATCCTCAACATTATACTAAAAAATGGTGGGTGGAAATTTCGATTAAAAAAAGTAATCGGTCTTGGAAGTTGCGGAGGTTCTGTAAACATAACTAGGGTAAGGTCGTGTACCTTGAGTCGCATGTACCTCGAGTCATTTTTGAAATCGGCGGGAAAGACAGCCATCTAAAATGTGCCAACCCTCGAAAACTAATTCCTCCATGGAAACAAACTAAGGGGCAACACGGCATCCTTCACTGATAACGATTAGGAAGTGATAAAAATTGTAGAAGTTTTTGTTGCCGATACGAAATATTTTGCTGCCGCACATTTCATGATCCTGAGAGAACGGTAAGTGTTATTTTCCAAAACTGTTTTTTGCAAAGTGATGTAGAATAATCAGTAGAGCCGATGGTATTTCGCTTTTGGGCCAATTCATGTTCAGTATTTCATCACTGGATGTTATTCTTGAGTTTGTCTTGACGTGTACCATGAGTCATTTTTTGCTTGTACCTTAGGTCACCCAACTAATGATGAATTTTCTTTAAATTCAGATGCCTCGAAGTGCTGCTGGCGAGAAACGGTCACCTGTTTCATCAGATTCTTTGGCTGAGGCCATAGCAGAGGTTGAAGCAGGTGCCTCAGTGAGATCTGCGGGTTGGAGACATCGAGAAGGTCTTGCCCAATCCTTCCATCTGCCGAAGGGGCCACATGAGATTCCCCGTTTCCTTTGAATTTGTTTTGAAGTTAAATTTTCTGAATTAGGTGCCATACCTACCTTTTTGATTATTTTCAAACGTTTCTTTTATTTTCTACGGAGTTTTTTCCAAATTTGTTGATTTATTATTTTTTCAACATTTTCTTGATGTGCCTATTTACATTTTTCTATAGGTAGGTATGCCATTCCAAGTATTCTTTCTTAATCGGACTGAAAGTCCTATTCTCTAGTTCACTTTGTTTTCTGGTAGGCTGAATGCCGATTTGTGGTTCCTAGTTTTACGAAAGAAGTTTCGTCCTTTACTGAAGTGATAATTTTTCACAACCTCAAATAATGAAAGATACCTCGTTGTTACAGGTAAGATGAGAAGATTGTGATACTTTGAAGTTACCCAAAACTTGATATAATTCTACCTACCTACATTGTTACCTTTTATGATCAAAAAATAAGGCTGATATTTTGTTTATAAGACGAGGAAGAGAATGTTTCGATTAAAATTTCAAGTTTAAAATGCATTATTTTATTGAGAACTCCATGAATGACTCAAGGTACAATCACTGACCTAAGGTACAATCATAGCTGACCCAAGGTACATGCATGATTGTACCTTAGGTCATTTTTTGAATTTTTAAAAAAAGAGCCACCCCCTTAAATTTTGAATGAATATTGTGCTTACTACAAGTTCCTTTGGTGCTCAGGTTATTTCCCCACATGTTTATCGTCAAAGCAAGATTATTGACAGCTTTCTGGCTAAGAAAATTGATATTGAACAAAAAATGACTCAAGGTACACGACCTTACCCTACTACAGAACCACATGTTCGCACGTTACAAAAAATAGTCATCTTCGAATCTCTCCAAACTCTGGTGGATGTTAGAGTTACATATCCTCAACATTATACTAGAATATGGTGGGTGGGAATTTTGTTTAAAAAAATTAATGGATGTATGAAGTTGGTGTGCCACCTGTTCTGATACCGCAACACACGTTTTCTCGCACAAATCATCTATGGCTGGGTACTTACGACTGAGCTACATCCATAAGCTTCTGGGATATGTTTCTTATATAACTGGTGGATATTATACTGAAATTTGGTCGATTCCGGATCGATAGGAGAAAAGTTATGAACGCCCGATTTTGGGTGATAGCTGATTTCAGTGGAATTTTCGAACACTTTCGCACTTTACAGAAAATAGTCATCTTCAAATCTCTCCAAACTCTGGTGGATGTTACAGCAACATATCCTCAACATTATACTAAAAAATGGTGGGTGGGAATTTCGATTAAAAAAAGTAATCGGTCTTGGAAGTTGCGGAGGTTCTGTAATCATAACTACTACAGAACCACATGTTCGCACTTTACAAAAAATAGACATCTTCAAATCTCTCCAAACTCTGGTGGATGTTAGAGTAACATATCCTCAACATTATACTAAAAAATGGTGGGTGGGAATTTTGTTTAAAAAAAGTAATGGATGTAAGAATTTTGTGTGCCACCTGTTCTGATACCGCAACACACGTTTTCTCGCACAAATCATCTATGGCTGAGTACTTACGACTGAGCTACATCCATGAAATTCTGGGATATGTTTCTTATATAACTGGTGGACATTATACTGAAATTTGGTCGATTCCGGATCGATAGGAGAAAAGTTATGAACGGCCGGTTTTGGGTGATAGCTGATTTCAGTGGAATTTTCGAACACTTTCGCACTTTACAGAAAATAGTCATCTTCAAATCTCTCCAAACTCTGGTGGATGTTACAGTAACATATCCTCAGCATTATACTAAAAAATGATGGGTGGGAATTTCGATTAAAAAAAGTAATCGGTCTTGGAAGTTGCGGAGGTTCTGTAAACATAACTACTACAGAACCACATGTTCGCACTCTACAAAAAATAGTCATCTTCAAATCTCTCCAAACTCTGGTGGATGTTAGAGTAACATATCCTCAACATTATACTAAAAAATGGTGGGTGGGAATTTTGTTTAAAAAAAGTAATGGATGTAAGAATTTTGTGTGCCACCTGTTCTGATACCGCAACACACGTTTTCTCGCACAAATCATCTATGGCTGAGTACTTACGACTGAGCTACATCCATGAAATTCTGGGATATGTTTCTTATATAACTGGTGGACATTATACTGAAATTTGGTCGATTCCGGATCGATAGGAGAAAAGTTATGAACGGCCGGTTTTGGGTGATAGCTGATTTCAGTGGAATTTTCGAACACTTTCGCACTTTACAGAAAATAGTCATCTTCAAATCTCTCCAAACTCTGGTGGATGTTACAGTAACATATCCTCAGCATTATACTAAAAAATGGTGGGTGGGAATTTCGATTAAAAAAAGTAATCGGTCTTGGAAGTTGCGGAGGTTCTGTAAACATAACTACTACAGAACCACATGTTCGCACTCTACAAAAAATAGTCATCTTCAAATCTCTCCAAACTCTGGTGGATGTTAGAGTAACATATCCTCAACATTATACTAAAAAATGGTGGGTGGGAATTTTGTTTTAAAAAAGTAATGGATGTAAGAATTTTGTGTGCCACCTGTTCTGATACCGCAACACACGTTTTCTCGCACAAATCATCTATGGCTGAGTACTTACGACTGAGCTACATCCATGAAATTCTGGGATATGTTTCTTATATAACTGGTGGACATTATACTGAAATTTGGTCGATTCCGGATCGATAGGAGAAAAGTTATGAACGCCCGATTTTGGTGATAGCTGATTTCAGTGGAATTTTCGAACACTTTCGCACTTTACAGAAAATTGTCATCTTCAAATCTCTCCAAACTCTGGTGGATGTTACAGTAACATATCCTCAACATTATACTAAAAAATGGTGGGTGGGAATTTCGATTAAAAAAAGTAATCGGTCTTGGAAGTTGCGGAGGTACTGTAATCATAACTACTACAGAACCACATGTTCGCACTTTACAAAAAATAGTCATCTTCGAATCTCTCCAAACTCTGGTGGATGTTAGAGTAACATATCCTCAACATTATACTAAAAAATGGTGGGTGGGAATTTCGATTTAAAAAAGTAATTTAGTTAACAGTATGTTCAACTCTGCGTACTATTGTACCTACCTATTACCTATCTTGTTGAATGCACGAATTAATGCTGTTGAAAATGGTTGTCCATAGTCCTACAGGCTTCATTCATGTCAGAACTTCAAGAAAATTTCAGTGGAGATTCGTTTTTTGATGGATTCGAGAAGTTGGGCGAATAAGAAGTTCTGTAGTAACGGAATGATGTGGCCGCGCGGCGCGGGAATGTTGCGGGTTAGTCTAGGCGCGCCTTAAATCTATGGCTGAGCGTCTATTCGTTTTATCCGTGTGACGTCACACAGAATGGATGTTGGAAGAAGAAGGAGAAGAAGAAGAAGAATAAGACTAATCTCCCTGAAAGGTGGCCATGTCGACTCCGTTGTAAACAAAGATTGTATGGACGGTTTTTCATTATGCCAATTTATGCAGTTATTAGTTGCTCTTCTCGTCCCGGAAGCGGTATTTAATTTTTTGGTTTGCCAAAAGTGATTAGAAACAGTGTGCAAAGACAAGAAACTTTCCCGAAAAAAGAAGAATATCAGCCTTTTGACGTCGCTGCTTCCCAGCCTTCTGACAACCTTGATTTTCGATGAACTGACACTTTTATAACCAGACTCAAATTATCTTATTATTATTATTTGTACACGTTTTCTTTTTCATCAGTTAGGTATTTGTTTGTTTCCCCGGGAAATATCATGTTGTTCACCTCTCGAAACCAACTGCTCATCACGAAAATTCTGTAATCTTCACATCAAGTTCATGGTGTAGGTACTGCCTATCGTTAATTCTGTGCGAATTGTATATTGTTTCAATGTACAATGAAATTTCTGAATAAATTGCGTGTTTTTCATTGAATGTTGTACATTATTCCATTATATCAACACACCTAACTACAGATCTACAATAAACAGACGATGGTAGTCAGCTCACGTAAGTAAGTACCATTTAGGGTTTCAAGGAAAGAAGTTACAATAGTTATGAAGCTTACCTTTGAAAAATACCTTCTTTTCTAATAATGGTAGGGATTTGGTTCATTATGGATATCTGCATTAAATGCAGATATCCAACTAAATTTTAGTTGTTGCGTCTATAAGTTCGTGTATCAATCATAGTAGGATTGATCTGTACTACTTCCCTGTTTGTGAAAGTCTGTATGTGCGTGGTAGTTAGAAACAAAACACTTGCTCTAAACTATCTAGAGATATGTTGTTGGACAACTAATGAACCAGTAGATAGGTAGCTACTGAATAATCGGTAGTTATTACTTATATGAGACCCAAAAAAATGCATTGAGAACTCTGGAAAATCTAGGTTTGTGGTGTTCACTAGGTACTTTCTAAAGGCGAATACGCTCAACCATCAGTAGGTAGGAACGTTTTATATTGCAATCTAAGGTCAGATTGGGATGTAAATAGGCACTTGTCTCTGGTTCTCTATGTGAGTAGGTATCTATTATCGATCAACACACCTAACTACAGATCTACAATAAACAGAATATCAGTTCACATAAGTCGGTACAATTTAAGGTTTCAAGAAAAGAAGTTCGTAGGTACAACATTTATAAAATTTACCTTTGAAAAATACCGTCTTTAGCAGTTAGTTGTATGTAAGTTCGTATATCACTATATCTATCGTAGTAGGTTTGGTCTGTACTTCCTTTTTTGAGAAAGTCTGTACGTCCGTGATAGGTAGAAACAAAACACCTCCTCTAAACTATCCAGAGATATGTTGTTGGACAAATAATGAACAAGGAGACAGAGAGCCACTGCAAAATCGGTAGTTGTTATGTTTGAGACCCAAAAAAATGCAGTAAGAACGCTGGAAAATCTAGGTTTCTGGTGTTCACTAGGTACTTTCTAAAGGTGAATACGATCAAAATCATCAAAAGGTAGGAAGGTTTCATATCACAATGTAGGGTCAGAAAAGGATGTAAATAGGCACTTGTCTCCAGTTCTCCATGTAAATAGGTATCCAAGTAGTAATACGTTTGTTCAATGTGGCGAATAAATATTCAAATTTTCATTCTGAAAAACTTATTTCGAGAGTTTTTAATTGACACTAATGTTTGTGTCAGCCTGGTTTGCTTGTCAGCATGACAGTTGACACCTGTCATGTCCCTGTTCTTTGTGTCAAGACCCCTCAGTGTCTGTATCAGCTGTTTGCAATCTGATCGCTACTTACGATTCCATAATTGCTATAAAAGAATAGAAAGAAGAAAATAATGAATATACCACTATCATTCTGTTTGCATACCAAGAAATAGGACCTATGTGGTATGTAAACATAATGACCTTGCTGAAAGCGAGTCAAAATGGCGCCCTTTCACGACCAGCTGATCGGGTAAGCTGAGAAGGTTAGGTTTGATAACCTAAGGTAGGTTAAATTGAGTCTCACGGATATCACCCATAGCCCATTTCACACAGGTCCCATTAGGTAGCCTGCCTTCATCCGTCCCAGAGTCTAATTCCGTTGGAAAGGTGAGATATTGGGCAAGTTTTTCCTGTAACCCGAACAGGTTTTTATCATTTTGTTTTAATACTTACTTTTTTTTTTTTTTTTTTTTTTTTTTTTTTATTGGCATTAAGATTTTATACAGCCATAATATTATTTTACATTAATTTATACATGTACATTCACTGAGCTTAAAAATTTATGAATATTCTTATATATTAAATAATTTCCACTTTGTATTAAAGTTATGTAGTTGAAAGGATTATTATCTATAAGCTCCGCAGTCTCTTCAAAAAACTCCTCTCGTTGCGCGCGGTAAGTGGGGCACTCCATAACTAAATGTTCCAGGTTTCCATTTATTTCACCACATCTGCTGCATTCCGTCGATTCCTGCACTCCAATTCTGAATAAGTATGAATCGTAGACTCCGTGATTCGCTCTTAGTCTGCATATGGTTCTACCAAAGTTTCTGTCCACTTCTTTCCTATTGAACCATGGTCTAACTGGGATGATCGGCTGCCACCTCTTGTAAAAGGCACCCTCCGTCGATGCTGAGAATAGCGTCTGCCATTTACTTCTATGGATCCCGACAATCGACGGGAAGAAGTCCTCCACCTCAACTGCCAAATCCAACGGAAGTCCTGAATTCGAGCCCTCCTTCGCTAAGCGGTCGACTATCTCATTTCCATTGATTCCTGCGTGCGCTTTTATCCATAAGAATTGAATATCTATGCTGTTGCTTTGGCACGTATGTAGTAGATGTAAAAGTTCTTTTGTCAGTCCATTTGACACGCGCTTGAAGGATGATGAGCCAATTTTCCGCAGAACACTTAGGGAGTCTGTACATATGATGTGCGTTGAATCTGATTCTCTCAGTTGCAGAATATACTCAAGGGCCTTTACAATCGCTACAGTTTCTGCATGGTAACTTGACGTCATGGGAGGTAATTTATACATTGCTCTATACCCTGTTACCGGATTCCAAAATGCGCACCCAACAAACTCCCCACTCTTGAACCCATCCGTAAATATGAGCTTGCTATTCGGCCATTTAGATGAGGTAAATGCGTTGAACTCAACATTCAAGTTACTGTTCACATTTCTTCTTGGTACAAACCTATTTATACAGACAGGATTAATCAATACTTCATATTCCAAGGTGAACTTAGGAGGTCTCAAACTTCTGTAGACTTTGGAGAAATCACATTCGGTTTGGATAAAACTAACCATCAACATTGGTGATTTCCGTATATGCATATCCTCAGAGTTCAAATCAAATACACTCAGTCTACAGATATCATATAGAGCTTCACTACATCTCGATCTTAGTCTCAAAATATATCGATCGCTCAACATTTGGACTCGAATTTTCATAGGTAGTTCGCCTGTCTCTGCCAGAAGAACATCAGTTGGAGTCGATGTTAAACACCCCAGGCATAACCGCAGAAATTTATATTGTTGCCTACATATTTTCATCATATTTGTATCACTAGCTTGCCCATAAAATACGGAGGCGTAATCCATAATGGCTCGAGCAGTAGCTTTGTAAAAGATTAGAGAGATGTCAGGGTCTGCTCCCCATTTCAGCGCTGTAATAATTCTTAATATATTGTAGTAGCGATCTGTTTTGTTGAGAACGTGTTCAATATGTGTAGACCAGGTGAGAGTCCTATCGAGCCATAGGCCCAGGAATTTGACGGTTCGATTAACTGGTATTCTGTTTTCATCGATTGTTACATATTCACCTATGAGCAATTTTCGCTTTCTGGTAAATGGGACAATAACCGATTTATCCAGTGACAGTTGTAGGTTCTTCATTGTACACCAACCTTTTAGATTATGATAGAACTCGGTAAGTTTTCCAATTCCGTACGATAAATCGTCACATTCTACAAACACACAGATATCGTCAGCGAATTGCATTATTTTAACTTCATCAGGTACAATGTCCTCAATATCGCCAACATAGATAGCATATAATATAGGCGATAGAATTCCTCCTTGCGAAATACCCAAATGAGACGTTCTAGGCCCAAACAATTTCTGGTTAACTCGAACAAATATGTGGCGAGTATGGTATAGGTTTATTATATTTCTACAGAAATCTCGGGGTAGCCCTATTATACGCATTCTCTCTGCCAATTCTTCCAACAACACATGGTCGTACGCTCGACAAATGTCCAGGAACAGTGCAAGTGTGATTCTCCGACTTGTGAGAGATTGGTGAATGCTTGTGACTAATTTGGTAATCCCATCATAAGTCCCTCGCGATTGTCTGAAACCATGCTGTGATTGAGGTAGCAAGCCGTTGTATTCAACATACCACTCTAAACGTGATTTTATAGCTCTCTCGAACGTTTTCAATAAGCACGATGTCAATGAAATGAGTCTATATGATGACCATATACCTGATTGTTTCCCCGGCTTAAGTATCGGTACAGCAATTACTTGATTCCATTCCTCTGGGAATGATCCCTGAGCCCAGAATTCATTGTACATAGAGAGCAAGGAGTTTTTGAGAGCAGTAGGTAGGTTAGCAATCATAGGGTAAACGATATCATCCTTTCCTGGAGCAGTATTCAGCTGTTTCTTTGTGCAGGCTTCTAATTCAAAACTAGTAAACGGCAACATCAAATTAGTGGATCTCTCATTATATTCTCCATCGAATTCAATGAGGTTTGATACGGAACTAGGAACGTAGTTGTTCATAAGCCTTCTTGTGTTGGAGGATTATTGCCAGCTTTCCTGTTTTTAATCAACTTAATTTTGAACCATATCTTTGCAAGGGGAGTTGACTTAGTCAGATCATTACAAAAGGAAATCCAAGAGTTCTTTTTACACTCCAGTACGAGTCTTCGGAAAATTGCATCCTTTTCCTTATATATTTCGAAATTGTTGCCAGTAAAGTTTGGTCTACAATTACGGAAAGCTTCTTGGCGAGCTTGGAAAGCTCTTTTACATTCCTCGTTCCACCATATTGCATTGGGTTGCGTAATAGATCGGGGTTTATATGTAGGAATAGCACTCTCACTAGCGTAATTAATTTTTGCAATGAGTGTATCATACGCCATGGGCTCGTTGGGGTCATGATTTGAATTCAATAAATTTCGGAATTCTGACCAATCGGCCTCTTTCACCTTCCATTTTCTCGTAGGAGTAATTTGAGCAGGAATACGATAAGCTGAAGTTGAATATGTTATTGGTAGGTGGTCTGATCCCAATAGGTTGTCTCCTACTTCCCAATGAAAGAGAGTGGCCAAATTTGGTGAACAAAGTGTTATATCAGGAGCTGAGCTGTTTACTGTGTTCGCTCTAGGGAGTAATGTTGGGGCGCCTGAGTTCAAATATACTAGGTTTGAGTCCTCCATGCCTTCTAAAAGTTGTACTCCTTTCCTGTCTGAATAACTGGAGCCCATACATACCAAATGAACATTAAGATCTCCTCCAACTATTTTAGGGTGAGGGATGGAATCAAACAATTCCTTCCACTGTCTGGGTGTCAAATTATTCCGATCGTGATTATATAGAGACATTATATGTAGTTGCATCCCCGTTGAAAATTTTAGTTTAGCGCCGACTCGTTGTAAGTTGTCAAAATGTGGTATGTTCGTAGATAAGTCATCGTACGGGATGTCTTCTCTGATTAGGAGTATAGATCCTCCCCATCCATCTGCACGGTCATGACGTAGGATGTTGTAATTTCTTATTACAAAATTTTTGGTCGGTTTTAACCAGCTTTCACTAACTAATGCTACAGATATTCCCTTGGACAATAAAAACTGCTCCAATTCTCTTTTTTTAGGAACAATTGAACGCGCATTCCACTGCAAAATATGAAGATTATTCATAGTTATCATTAGAAAGGAGAATTAGGTACTTTCGTTGCCAGATGAAAATGAAGGTACTCGAAAGATTGTACGTTATTGAAAAAAAAAACTGCTGAAGAGATTATAACTGATTCTCTTATTACTTGAATATGTTTAAGTTTATCCAAATTTGAGTTATTTCAAATTCATTCAGTCTCACGAGATCTTGAACCTAATTTGTCTCTTACCATCACTTTCAATAGTTCATCATCAAGATTTATACTAACGTGTGACCTCAGACTTGATATTATTGAAAGAATTAGATCGACAAGACAATCCTGCGAAGAGCTAACACCCGGGGAAGTTACTGATTCCCCATGTTGTGATGACTTATGCGGGTTTGATGATATGAGACCACCAGTTTGGTTCTTCTTTTCTAATCGTTGTTGAATTAGCCTAGAGTATTCAGTAGGGTTGAATGTTGGAGTGTTTCCTTGAGAAATAACTCGTTTTTTGGCACGGAATCCGGTGTTGTAGGATCGATCGGGAAATGAATCGCTTTGTAGAGCTGGAAAAACTGATTTATCACGAAAATCAGGTGGCGCAGTATTAGATGCATATGATCGACCGTTGATGAAATTTTTTGCATCAGTATACGAAATATGATGTGTGCTCATGGTATTTTTAATAGCCTGTTCCGTTTGAAATTGTGGACACACCTTCCTCTCAGAAGCTGAGTGCTGTTGACTGCAATGTACACAACGTTTAACCAGACTTACGCAAGCCGCAACATCATGCGGTTCTCCGCATCGATCACAGCGTACTGATCCCTTACATTGATCTTTAAAATGCCCAAACCTCCAACATTGTTGGCACTGGACAACACGCTGGATGTAAGGACTCACCGAGCAATATACATGAAGTATAGTTACGTATTGCGGAATATTTTGTCCTCGAATAGTGACTTTAACGGATTGAGTCGGAACACGGATAGGGTTGTTAGTAGCTTGATCCGTTATACTGCGAGACATTCTTTTAACTTCAATTATATTCAATGGTTTACCCTGAGGATCCTTCGCGAATGTTTTTATTTCCTCTTCTGTAACTCCATTATCTATTCCACGTATTACGATAGAACGTTTCATTAGGTAGTTGGGAATGTAAGCTTTGAATTTTCTAGTTTTCAATACATCGGACTCCGTTAGTTTATTTGCCGAAACATAATTATTAAGCTCCACTCGAATACGATTACGTCCAACTTTTTCTATTTTCAGAATATTTCTAGAAATTTCTGAGTGTTGTTCATGTAAGAGTTTTCCCAAAGTCATCGGATGTAATCTAGAAATGCCCTTTTCAGTGACATTCTCACTTTCTAGGATAACGTAAAACGGTCCTGAATCTTCTATTTTAAATTTTAAATTTGTTGTAGAAAGATCGTCAACAGTCATGTTTTCAACACCGCCAATATCAGGTGGCTTTTTAGGCTCTGGGTCTCCCATTTCTAGACCAGTAGGTGACCTTTTAATTGATAGTTGTGCACTCACCGGTCGAAGTGTTGTTGACACGGAAAGAGATAAGAGGTAGCTGGAGGTCCGATCTCGTCGAAGTCTCGAGCGATACTGTAATACTTACTTAACGCACCTTGAAATTCAGTAATTTGAAAAAAGTGAGAAATTCTCCGGTTTTGTCTCTTGACTCACTGGAAAAACCTCACTGGGGTGGGTGTCTATTTTTAAGTTTACATTATAAATTAAGGGAGTTAGGTCATTTTAGTATTGTAAGGTCTAAAACACGAAAAAAACAAGGGCTGAAAAAGAAACTGAAGGAGGAATTTTGGTTTATTATTTTCAATAATGAACCTTTGGAATCGACCAAGAAAAAAAATTTTTAACACCCCCTCAAAATTTGATGGTTTACGTTTCAAGGTACGTAGAATCCAAAAATCGAATAAAAATTTGGCCGTCCGTACGCCGTACGCGGCACTTTTGCCACTCAGCATTGACCGATTTTGATGAAATTCGGTATGTAGGCTCCATTTGGGGTCTAGTTGTGCCCCGAAGATTCTGGTTGATGTAAGTCTCCTCTAAGGGTTCCAAAATGAATTTTGAAGTTTTGAAAACGCCCTAACTCAAATAATTTTGATGTAAAAGTATTGTTTTTCCTTCAATTTAAGATTCTATAGAATTTTTAGAATTTTTTGAGACCACGCGAAGCTCTGTAGGACAAACGGTTCTACGTACGATAAATCAGAAACACGTGTGAATCGCAAAAGAGGCCTAATCTCCGTTAAAATTTTAGCTGACCGAAATGCGATCGATGTTTTTCTTCAAGTTGGATGGTTGGTGGCTTTGCAGACGAATGATCTATATAGAAAAATAATAAACCATTGTGTAATAATTTGCAGCGTTTTTGATTGGCAATTAGTTATAGAATCGACTCTTAGAGACTAATCGACTCAGTCGTAAGTGAGGACACTCTGTATAAACGTAACCGGAGTACTCTTTTCTGAAGTTCTTATCTTCTTGAGTCCCTTGTTTTCATGTTGACTAACTTACCTGTTCAATCTGATTGAATAATGTGCAAGCTCTCGGATGTGGTGCTCGAGACCCTTCCGGTCTGTCCACACATTTCCTTCAACTTAATCAGCAAGTGTTTTCGGGGAAGGATGTCATTCATCTACCAATGGGGTATTTCAGTCAATTGTTTTTATTTTATTTTTTTCAAAAGAGTATGGCTCAGGAATAACGGTAATCGGGTCTGTTCGTCGAGAAAATGTTTTTAAAAACGCTGCAAATCATTGCTCAAAGGTTTATTATTTTCTGTATAGATCACCCTTCTGTATAAATCACTGGTTCTCCATCAATAGCACCTACCACCATCTGTATTCTCCCTTGACCTTCCCTCTCAAATTTCAGCTTCCTGCGTTCAATAGGATTGAAAATGGCTTCGGAGCTCACTCAGCTGATCAGTGATCTGAGAAGTGAAGAAGATCTCCTCGAATGCTGGAGACGCCTGGAAGAGCACTTCCATTCAATAGGATTGAAAATGGCTTCGGAGCTCACTCAGCTGATCAGTGATCTGAAGATTGAGGAAGCCTTTGAGCAATGATTTGCAGCGTTTTTTACCCACCAACATTTTTTTTACCTACCAACTTATTTTACCTACCAGCTAGGTACTACCTACCACACCATACTGGCTTCACACCTTCACAATCAAGTTTATTAGAAAGAACTAAACGCTTCACACTCGATTGGAAAAATAGAAAGCTTCATATGGAAATTTGATAACTGGTTACGCAGAAGGCAAAACTGTATACAAATCGAAGAAATGAACAGCGATCGCATTTTAGTCCGATAAAATTTGAATGGAGATTAGACCTCTTTTGCGATTCACACTCATGATTCTGTTTTATCGAAGGAAAACCTTCAAGTACTCGTAGGGACCGAACGGTTTGTCCTACAGAGCTCCGGGTGGTCTCAAAAATTTTTAAAAATTCAATACTATTTAAAATTGGTGAAAAAACGATACCTTTATTTCGAGAGTTTTCGAGCTAGGGCACTCTTGAAAATTTCAACCCTTAATTTTCACCCCTTAGAAGTGACCTACATCAACCAAAAGCTTCGCGGCACAACTAGACCCCAAATGGAGCCCATATACCAAATTTGAACCAAATTGGTCCAGTGTTGCTAAGAAAAGTGCCGCGGACGGCGGACGGACATTGCAAATTTGGATTCTACGCACCTTGAAACGTAAAGTGACAAAGTTTGAGGGGGGGTTATAAAAATTTTTTGCGATACGATCACATAGGCTTATTATTAGAAATAATAAACCAAAATCAGAGAAGCTAAGGAAAGTTGAAGATTTGAATGGTGGGATGTAGCTAGCCAATGGTGACGTAGCTAGCCAACTGTCTTTGACAAAAGTATCCATGCACAGAAACCCTTGGAGGACCTCTTGGATACTACAAAATACTACTCACACACGCGCGCGGCGTAGTCCTTGCCTAGTGTGTGTGCATTTATAGCGGCCCGCCTTTTTCAAACGTGTGATCTCTTTAATTAATTTTTCTACCACATGTTATAGTATCATTGGGCTTAAAGTTGTAGTATATAGGTTTTCAAGGGTGCTGAATCCAAATTTGAGGTCAAAAACCTGAATTTCCGACCCACCGAAATACCCCATTCTGTGGTAAATGTCCCTGACAAAATTAAATGTTATTCGCACCATTTTTGCGGGTAGAGGAGCCCTTCAAGAGTGAGAACGTTACGAGCGTTGATATAGGTAGAAAAAAGGACCAGCACTTGCCTAGCACCTGCGAATACGGTCCTGAAAAGATTAAATCTTGTAATGCGTACTAAATTCATGATGAAATATTTCAGGAATTAGCGTTGGTATGAAGAAAAATGCGAATGCCCCGACAGGGCGAGGTCCAGGTCGACCCCGCAAGCATCCTCTGGCTAATGGAGTGAACACTTCTCTAGCAGTCGAGTCCAGCGATGAAGGAGAAGGAAAGTCGACTCTAGAAATTCTAAGTCAAGCTAACGTTACTAAAACTCTCAACTTATCCCCTGCCAACCAACAGGTATGTTCAGTTTTTTACCATTTTATTGTCATTCCAAGAGTATTGGCAACTCAGATAAACCTTAGGAGCGCTAAGTGTCAATGATAGTCCGAAAATAGCGTCTCAAAGAGTTTAGAATAGTTTCTGCTTTGATACCAAATGGGTACAAAAAATTCCATTCATGCAGCATGAATTAATGAGCGAATTTTCAAAGAAATCATTCAGTTGAAGGTGTGGTTAAGAAAAGGAGCAATGGTGTTGCAATTTCTTTTAGAAAGTTTTTGTAACACAATTCTTTTTTTTTACATAATAGAAAAAAAAATTCACACTGAAATCCGTTTTGGAACATTCTGGAACGGATTTCAGTGTGAAAAATTTTCGAAAAAGTCGATTCTAAAAATTTTGAGGCCATTGCAATAGCTTCATTTTCCTTGAAAATTCGCTAATAACATGCAATTATAACTGGAAGCAGTTTCATGAGGGTGACTTTCATGACGTTGAAAACGTTTGGGTCATTGCAAGAAAGGAGTTTCCTCCAGTGAATATCGTATATAGGTTGAAGTTTTTTCTATCTTTTAACCCAGATAACCCTGATTTTTTTTTACTGATTTTTTGAATTTTTTCATATGTTTAGTGTCATAGGTGTTGTCTTGAGACACATTTTGCACTTTTTGCATTTTGCAATTTTTCCCCATTCTAATGAGGTCATAAATGGACATCCTTCCAGAAGGACGTCAGTAGAATATGCTAGCAACCTCTCTCGCATATTCCTTATTCTTATGAGATAACAAATGAGACTCAAGATTGAAAATACACTTTTTTATTCAATCAAAACTGCATATAAAACCATGTATCATTTAGAATTGACAAAATTTATTTTGTGTGGAACGATATAAAACGAAAAAGTGTAGAAATATGTCACATTTCAAGCATACGGTTGTCGCCTTCGTCTTGGAAAATCTGCAGTGCAGCCCGTATCTCCAACGTAGTGTTCTTTCTTATCGAATTTGAAAAAAATGATAAATAAATGCAATAATAAATTATCATTGAAAATTATTGAAAGGCTGCAAACTATACGATGCATGTGTCCAAGTATTTGATTTTCACTCACCGACAGTCAATCTTGGCTATTTTTACTTAAAAAAAAAAAAAAAATCGAAATACTCGAGGGATGACAACTTTTGTTTGGGACCATGCATGGTGACTACTCTATAAGTGCAGTTGAAAGAGACTGGTTTTTTGTCCACTTGTACAATTTTTTGGGCGGTTTTGGTTTACGGACTCCCCCCTCTTCTTATTGGAAATATTTTCATTGGAAGTTAATGATTGGGATCATCATCTTTATCATGAGAAGGAATGCTATTCAAAATTGCAGGAGCAAAAAGTTGACTGTGTGGCATATTATCAATAACAGGGCTCTCATCCGGTGAGGTCGTGAAAGGCATTTGTTGGAGATAATAAAATTATATCGACTTCCCCTTGACCCATTGCATCATCATTCCCCTCCAAAAAATCTAATATATTATTTGATGTAAAGGATGCAACTTCTTGCAGAAAAAGCGAGAAATCCAAAAAATCAGCAAATGAAAAAATATAGGGACGGAACGATTTTGAATGTATATTCTACTGACATCCTTCCAGAAGGATCGACGTGAAAAGTGGTAATAATGGAGACGGCAAAATTACATCAATAACATGTCATGCCCTTAGCAGAGAGTAGGAACAATAGAATATCAACGACGAAATAAAGATTAAAAATGAATAGGTACTTACCCATCAACCATGAATTCTGGGTGACCGCTCATGATTGAAGCTACTAGGGAAAAACTGCACTGAGTACCTATTGGTCGCATACTGAAGACAAAATCTGTCCCCATCCCTCCGTTAGGATGTAAACAACAGTTCGAAGCCATACAGGACCACAGCGGTATCATAATACAGGAGAGAAAATTCAGAAAGTCGACCTAAGTCCCTCATCCTTCCAGAAGAACGTTAGGGCTATGATTCCATGATTCTGCCCTCTCATCTCTTTATAAAATGGGGAATTTGCCTCACAATTTTTTAATTTTTTTTTTCGAAAGAGGGTTTATTGATATGGAAGAAAGCCATAGTGTGCTGCTCGTAAAAGCATCCAAAAAATTTAGATGACAGAGGTTTCATTTTCTTGTATGGTAATTTTTTTCTTGGGTATTCCTGGTGTTAAACGTTATTCTAGAGCCCTATTATAGAATTTGTCTTGAAATTCCAGAATCCAAAATTGAGGCAAATTCCCCATTGTAAATAGAGAGTTTTCGCCACGTCAGGCGCGACGACTTGAAATCGTGACGACTCGAGACGAATGGGGCCAGCAGACGCAGATGCTAACTTTTTTTGGTGGATTTCGAGTCGTCACAAAATAAGGTACGGACTCTGGAAGTGACGCTAAATTGCTACCGACCTGTGAAGTCACTCGAAAATGGCCGATAGCGAACAGCTGATTCAGACTCCGGGGTCTCGAAATGAGTTTTTCAGATCGAAAATTAGAATATTTGCCGTATTGAAAAAGCAATAAATTTATTACTACTTGGATAGGTAGGTAGTTACCTATCTACATCCCTTTCGGACCCTACATTGCGACACAAAAACCTACCTACTGGTGATCTTGATCGTTTTTACCTTTAGAAAGTAGTGAACAACACTAGCTTTTACAGACCTCTTACAGCATTTTTTTGGGTTTAAAGTACTTTACTACCGATTTTGCAGTAGCTACCTTTCTACTTGTCTAACAACACGTCCGTAACATATCTATAGATAATTTAGAGTAGCTAGGTACATCGTTTCTACCTACCAGGAAGTGCGGACTATTACAAAAACGAAAGTACATCTATCAAACTAGGATAGATGTACGAACTTATAGACGTAACACCTAAATGCAGATATCCATAATTAACCAAATACCTACTATTGTGTGAAAGGAAGGTGTTTTTTCAAAGGTAATAAACTTGATAACTGTAGTAAGAGCATTTTTTCCAATTTGTCATGCAACTTACAAGTACGATGATCACAGCAAGCGGAAATCTTAAATGGTACCTAGGTACTTACGTGAACTGACTCTCGTTGCCTGTTTATTGTAGATCTGTAGTTAGGTGTGTTGGTAGATGAATAAATAATATACAACATTAAATGAAAAACAAGGGCGCATTTATTCAGAAATTTCATTGACATTCAAACAATGTAAAATTCGCACAGAGTCAATAATAGTATACGATGGATTCACGTGATCTTGATGCGAAGATAAGAGTTCTGGAGACGAGTAGTTTGTTCCGAGAGATGAAAACCTTGATAATTCCCGAGAAAATTAAAACTGTTCTACTAATCAAAGCTAAAATCGAGAACCAAAACACGGGAGTCGAACGTCGGACACAACACAAAATCCTGCTACATCCGATCTAAATTGAAACTGGTTTTAAAAGTGTGAGGTTATAAAGGGCACAGTCGTCAAGAAAACCGTCTTTCCCGACGCCGCCAAAAGCCGGCATTTGGCGGCGTCCAAGACGACCGAGCTCGCCGTCCGAGTCGTCACGCATGCGCAGTCACCATTTTCGGACGGTAGCATGGATATTACACGCGGACGGTCGTCACAAAAGACGTGGCGAAAACTCTCTAATATACTGCAAATTTCTTTTTCGCGGTCCACAACCGGGAAAAGCCAGGGACGTTTTGAACAACTACGCACTTGCTTTTTTAAGGAATTCAGGATTATAGTGCCAGATTATTTTAAGGAACATAGTGCCAAGTAGAAAATTTTCAAAACTGAAGACACTAGTCATCCTTAATTTAAACATTCCTGACAGTTGAAGGAATCCGAGTAACTAATAGACCAGGCATGTGGGAGGTTTGAGCTTTCTCACTACAAAATTAAAAATAAAATTTTCCTCTTACATTTTGAAATGTTCAAGTTATTTAGATAATACTGAAATAACGCTACCTCGGCGTAGAACTGCTGACAGGATTAGTCAATGATGGCGGATAGTCTACGGAAATTGGCAAATTATTCGTATCATATCGATAGTCTATCACGTGAAAATGACAACTAAGTTGCAATCAGTTCTCTGTTCTCATTGTTTTGCATTTTTGTAGGTTCTGGTTGCTAATGCCAAAGGTGTGGTGAAAGTGGACCCATCACAAGTACCCAACCTGTCGTCAGGAGTCTACATCATGTCTAATAAATCCGGCATCATCAAATTGGACTCTGTGACTCCGTCGAAGGCTCTCTCGATGAAGCAAGGGATCGTCAAGGACATATCTCCTACCATGAAGGGCCCAGGAGCTGGCACGCCTCAACCCCAACCCACTAAAAGCGTCGTCATGTTGAACAAGTCCCAGACCCCGGCCCATCATGAGATTCCACCAAAATCTGGTATCGTTCGAAAAACTCTCATGTCTCCGCAAGTCACCACCCAAAGGGTTGTTTCCACCACTCCGTCCGTTTTCCCTGGTGCCAGAACGCCGGTTAGACAACCCCGGACTACAGGCAGTATAAAAATCAACAACCCTAACCCAAATACAAGGTGCAGTTTGAAAGTCTTTATTTTTTGCATTGTCAATTTATTTTCATGGCTTGCGATAAAAAAAACTATCGGTAGTATGGCTTTACAGTAAGTAGTGCATGGAGCACTTGGGTCAACTGTACTTCACTAACACAAGAATGTAAACGAAAAATTACCTGCTTTTAATGTTGGTAGCACTTTTTCTCGTTTATAATTGGTTCACTCAGCAGTTATCTGGCTTCTTTTCTGACTACGCCTCCTTTGCATGTACCTACTGCCAAAAACTATGGGTTGTTTCCTTACATAAGTATCTTGGATATTTATTTAAGGAATGCTGTGCGCTCTTGGCTAGGCTTCCCAATGGTGTCCCCAGTGCCTGCATCCCCGCTTCATTGGAGGGCTTGGCATTTTCTACTGGCCACCGCCTGCTAGTTATCCAGGGCTCGAGATGGGAGGTTGACCTAATAGTTTTCGTGGTGAAATAACTCTTTCACGGGATTATTTTTCCTCCTTTTACCGCAACTGAAAGTTTTTCTTACAGGAAATTAGTTGCTGAATCGATTTCTGAGGTCAAAATTAAACATTTTTTAGTGTATATTGTCAAAAAACTGTAACGGAATACGGTGAATTCATTGTAACGGCTATAACTTCTACATTTCTCATCCGAATTCAATGAAATTTTCAGGGATGTTACAGATTAGTATTTAAATGGTCCCCTATGAAAATCACCACCTTCGGACTGATAGTAGCCACTGCGCATGCGCAAACGTGAATTTCCTTGTAACGGCCATAACTTCTACATTTCTCATCCGAATTCAATGAAATTTTCAGGGATGTTACTGATTAGTATTTAGATGGTCCCCTATGAAAATCACCGCCTTCGGACTGATAGTAGCCACTGCGTATGCGTTTACGTGAATTTCTTGTAACGACCATAACTTCTACATTTTCCATCCGATTTCAATGAAATTCTCAGGGATGTTACAGATTAGTATTTAGATGGTCCCCTATGAAAATCACCACCTTCGGACTGATAGTAGCCACTGCGCTTGCGCAAACGTGAATTCTAGATCGAGATACGACTTCAAGGCTTAGTATATCAGACCTAAATGTAAGTAAAATAAGAATAGAAAAATGTTATACAGTTTTTTGACAATATACACTTAAAAATGTTTAATTTTGACCTCAGAAATCGATTCAGCAACTAATTTCCTAAAAGAAAAACTTTTAGTTGTGGTAAAAGGAGGAAAAATAATCCCGTGAAAGAGTTATTTCATCACGAAACCTATTAGGTCGTTTTCCCGAAAGTTGGGTGAAGCCAAGATACGACTTTCTGGCTTAGCAAGGCAGTATAAATGCACACACACTTTTTTCAAAGACAGTTGGCTAGCTACGTCACGATTGGCTAGCTACGTCACAACATTCAAATCTTCAACTTTCCTCAGCTTCTCTGATTTTTTAAAAACATTTTCTCGACGAACAGACCTGATTACCGTTATTCATGAGCCTTACTCTTTTGGAAAAGAAAAAAAATAATAAAAAATTGACTGAAATATCCCATTATGCTCCAAAACACTGCTCCCTGCTGAGAGCTCCACCCTCACCTGCTCTTTATGCCTTTGTGCATGTATCAGCACTCCGAAATTGTGCAGAGTCGCCATAATCCTCCCTATAGGCTTCCAGAGGGCATCAGTGGTATAGATCCGGCACTTACCTTGGTATAGATTACCACCGGGTTGGCACACTGGCAACCCGGGTGGTGTGTTCGAGAAGTTAGGGTCCAAAAAGTCGTACTGATGTCCTTTGTCGATGCTGTGAGAGTGTACGTGAAACCCTGGGGCATGCTGTGGAGGATTGTCCGAGGACTCATGGTGGACGCATGTTTCAACACAATGCGGTGGACAGACACGTAGCAGGCGCCTTATCATCGAGCGGCTGGGAGGTCGAAATGGAGAGGTACACAGTGCCAAGAAAGAGGCATTACTGGCATTTCTGGTTTGAAGCCAGAGATCGTCACCGTGAGCACTGACGGGTCTGCTGTGACTTGATGCACAATTTGTCAATGCAACGAATCTTGAGCGGATTTTGAGCTAGAGAGAGAGAAACATATTGTTTAGTAATGCAAGCATTCCAGGGGACGTCCCATTGGATAAGCATTAGATCAGTTTAACCAGTTGCTAAGCGATAAAACTGTTTCTCACGATGTACATAATTTATTAATTACTTTTGCCAAGAAATAGTTACCCCCCCCCCTCACCCTTATCCACCATAAAATTTCTAGGGGCATGGTAGCCTCAAATCTGAAGAGCATTTTAAAATCCATGATCTACGATACCCAACATGCGAATTCGAGTTCATCCCCCCCCCCTCCTCAACCAATGGTGCCAGTCTGGCACCAAAGCTGAAATACGTCGTAACATTGGACTTTCATCTTATAGTTTTAGTAGGCAGTCCGTCGAATGTCACATCCGTATTCATAGTGAAACACAAACAAAAAAAACAAAAAAAAAACACGAAATGTGCGGTTTAAGGTGTCCTGGCACCATGGTGGCACCAATATTAGTTCCATGGTGGTACAGAGAATAATTCATGAAAATCCGGAGCTATAATGAGAATTTTTCCTCAATTTCAAAGCTTGGGTACAATTAGTAAGCAGTAAAGGAACCGAAATATTGAAAAATTGGATATTTTGTGAATATTATCCCCCCACTCATCCCCTTCCCTTGCGAATTTTGGTACTCTGGTGAAATTATGTACAACTCGGAACTTATTTGAGTCAAGCAAAAAACGAAACGCACAAGTCGGTTGGAAATTGAGGCCTGGGTAGACTTTACAAGATTATGTCCGCAAACGCACGTTTTTTAAGCATTAACCCCCCTTTCCCCCCTTAAAAATCAAAATTCAAAATTCCGGCGCCGTAGTGCACAACTAGATAGTTTTCCGCGTCGATGAAGAAAAGAACCACAAACATATTGTTTAGTAATGCATGCATTCCAGGGGATGTCCCATTGGATAAACATTAGATCAGTTTAACCAGTTGTTAAGTGACAAAACTGTTTCACTCGATGTAATTTATTTATTACTTTAGGCAAGAAATAGTGACCCCCCCCCCCCTCACCCTTATCCACCATAACATTTCTAGCGGCATGCGAGCCTCGAATCTGAAGAGCATTTTGAAATCCATGATCTACGACACCCAACATGCGAATTCGAGTTCCCACCACCACCTCCCCAACGCCAACAATGGTGCCAGTCTGGCACCAAAGCGGAAATACCTCGTAACATTGAACTTTCATCTATTAGTTTTGGTAGGCAGTCCGTCGAGGTTCACATCCGTATTCAAGGTGAACCACAAAAAAAAAAAAAAAAAAAAAAAAAAACACGAAATAAGCGGTTTATGGCATCATGGCACCATGGTGGCACCACTATTAGTTCCATGGTGGTACAGAGAATAATTCATGAAAATCCGGAGGTATAATGGGAATTTTTCCTCAATTTCAAAGCTTGGGTACAATTAGTAAGCAGTAAAGGAGCCGAAATATTGAAAAATCGGATATTTTGTGAATATTATCCACCACTCACCCCCTCCTCTTGCGAATTTTGGTACTCTGGTGAAATTATGTGCAACTCGGAAGTTATTTGAGTCAAACAAAAAAAGAAACACACAAATCGGTTGGAAATTGAGGCCTGGGCAGAGTTTACAAGATTATGCACGCAAACGCACGTTTTTTAAGCATTAACCCCCCCTTTCCCCCTCTTAAAAAGCAAAATCCAAAATTCCGGCGCCGTAGTGCACAACTAGATAGTATTCCGCGTCAAACGAAAAAAGAACCACGAAAATCGTTTGAGAACTAAGGCCTGGGCAGAGTACACAAGATTATGCCCAAAAACGCACGTTTTTCGAGCATTAACCCCCCCTTTCCCCCCCTTAAAAGGCAAAATTCGAAATTCCGGCGACGTAGTGCACAACTAGATAGTTTTCCGCGATGAACAAAAAAAGAACCAGTAAAATCGGTTGAGAACTAAGGCCTATGCAGAGTACACAAGATTTTGTTACACACACACACACACATACACACACACACAGACATACACCTATGGTTTTTTTTTCGCGGATTTGGATTCAGAATGGTCTAAAACGGATTACTGTGTGGTTATTTTTTTTTCTGTTGAGTGTTGTCCAATTCAATTCAAAGTTTTATTTTGCTTATCCAAAAATTGGCAATACAAATGTCAATACACTTACAATATTCAATTAGGGTAGCGCCGATCACAAGTGGGTGAATGGGAGCGAGGGCAAGAGCCCCCCCCACCCGCCGGCCGGCGCCACCCGACCGGCCCCAGGCCCCACCCACCATGACGGCTCCCCGCATAAGACACCCACGAGGGAAACAGCTGCCACGCAAGTACCAGCCGCCCCCAACGCAGGACATCCCCACGGATCCCATTCCCAACAGGGAAAAGAGAACAATGGAGCCGCCCCCAGGACCGATAGGGCGACACCGACCACCAGGAGAGGAAAACCCACCCATACACTCATTCATTCAATAAATACATTCACACCACTAATAATTAATTCTTGAATATAACAACAACAAAAAAAACACGAAGACAAAAAATATCACAGATCAGGCACTACCACTATACTAGACAGAGTACTTACAAAAAAAATTCCTCTGCTAGACAATTAAAGTCAACTAAATCTAAATATCCAACTAAATGTCCAACTTCACCCCAGATCGATCGCATAAGGACGCCCAAGTCTTATTGTGGGACGTCCTAAAAAGTAGAAATGTGGTAGACAAGATCTCAGCAGGTGGTATCTGATCGTACTAGAGTGGCAGCCAACAACATCCTGACGTATGATTAGGAATCTCTGCCTGAGTGATCCCTGGCGTCACCACCCCTTTATTGCTCGGCGCTTACCCATGATCTTTCCAACACCGCACTTCTCTACAAGTCCCTTTTTCCTCCAACCCCAGGAACAGTGTTGGGTTGCAGGGACCCCCCATTCACTCTTTCAATTTATTTAGTTTTTTTTTATGCGATCCCACCGCTTTCATTAACCAGTTAAATTGAGATTTAAAAAATATTGACCTACGACAAATTTGGGAAAGAACTGAAATCATTCTATCACCACATCTTGGATCGCGCATCATTGTTTGCAATTTCGAGACAAATGAAAAAATTCACTGATCTCAGCAGAAGATTTCCTGACCCCGATATGAAGTTGCCAGCAGAATCCTCGTTTAATTTGAAAAGAAATGGAGAAGCTGGCATAATTCTGATGGAAAAAAAGGTGGTTGACCACCACGTAGCCAATAAACTTATATTTCTCCAGGACATTGATGACAAGTATCGGAATTCATTATTTCTTATTCCTTTGTTTGTTGTTGTTTCCAAGTCTAAAAGATATCGAAAGCATCATTTTCACTTTTAAGTGTCTTTCAAAATCTAAATTCACTTGCGTTGTACGTTTTAAATAAGAAATTCATAAACTACAGTTTCCATTTGATTTCAGTAGAAGTTTCTAGGGTTGTGTGGTCCGGATTATTCCCTTTAAATGTCATCCTCGCGTGATTTTATTTTCTCAAATTCGGAGGGTAGTGGTAGTACTTGAAGATTGAAGTTTTGAGATTATCTTCTATGCATCTAATCATCTAATCAGCTCAATTTTTTGGATTGAATAGTGCTTCAGAGAGTACGTCTGACATCATAAAATCAGAAAACTCGAAGGGTGCATTCCTTCATTCATCATAATGATGAAACCACAATAATCCTTATGTGATTACTTCAAAAATAAATTTTTATTTTAGAAGTAAATTTTGTGGATATGAGGAAGCTGTGTCAAAACCACTAATTGAAATTCGTTGTTTTCATTTTACTCAATTTTTACCTACCTATTTTGAAATAATACATTTTTAAAGCCCCTATTAATTTGTGAATTGATTAGTCCCATAAAATAATCGTTTATCACATTAATTGATTAGTTGGTTGATACCCATCCCTTCTACCTACTTGCCTTACATCTTGATAGTTGTTGCTGACATAGAGGAAGTAGTTATTCCGTTAGTCTTTCATTTCAAATGATTTTTCTCGATACTGAATGCTTTTCGCCTATAGGTGTTGAATCGTCAAAAATTAACTTCCCTCGACCGGGGATCGATCTCCTGTCGTTCCAATTCTGAATTGGAGCTCCTACCACTGAGCTAAGGAAGCGAATGGACAGAAATGCGACCCCTGTTAGGAAATCTTAGGTACTCCGTTACCTAGTCAGGGAGGCTGCTTTGGCGGCGTTTTACAACTCATTGAGAACGCGTATCTTTGACTGGCTACAGAGTTTTTGTTATGGTTCCTTATTTAAGGGGTGAGGGATCTGCTGACCTCAACGTTTGTCCGAATAGACGATGGCTCGACTCGTGTCTTGGGAGGGTTTTGAAGACATAATCTTGATGAATTATTGTTTCTCTGAGAAATGCTGAGGAGACCATTCGGGCCTACCAACTGCGCCATATTGTTGAATCATCAAAAATTAACTTCCCTCGACCAGGGATCGATCTCCTATCGTTCCGACTAAACTATATTTACACTTCTGAGTCGGAGCTCGATACTACTGAGCTAAGGAAGTGAATGGACAGAAATGTGATGAGGTCGCTGATCACATCATAGGTCTGCCACAGAAAGTCTGCACCTGTGTGGCGCTCCCTAGGTGGCTGATCCGAGAACTAACGGTTGAGTCTACCTTCCATGGTGAAACCTTTGCATGGAAATTGGACTGAAGTGAAATTTTACGTTCGTGTGATGGATGCACTGCAAATGAAACTGCGATTCGGAAATTATCGAATTTAAAGCTGCAGTGGGGAGGAAAGTTTGTCTCTTTGAGGGGGAAATTCTCCACAAAATTTTGTATGCGCGGGGATGACAAGAGATAAGTAGCTCTATCTTACCCAGAAGGTTGCGCCAAAGGGATGCCGAGTTTCTGTGGTAGACCTATAGGATTTCTGCAAAATAAGCATGATTATTGTATTCACAATGTACATTCAAAACAAAACTCTTTATTTCTAGGTTTCTGCACAGTGGAGCTAGTCGCCAAAATTTCTCCATTACTCCTTCTAACAAACCAAAAACCGTCATACGTACCGCCGAACCTCAGGTAAGAAATATCCTTTGACCTCCTTTCTTATATCTGTGACAATATTATTAATCAGACATAACTTAGACAAAAAGGTTGTAGGGTATTGTGAAAGAACCGTTCGAAGTGACGTGAAGTTGAAGAGATTGTAATACTTTACTCGTGGATTGTCTCTGCAGAAAAGGATTATGGGCATCGAATCTCGAACCGTATCAGCTCAAAACAAAATCGAAAGAGGAGGAATTCTATCGGGAGGAATGCGTGGCGGAAGAGGGGGAACAGTTCGGAGCGCCATCACTAAACCTTCGCCCAACATAACAAGTGAGTCTTTTGGTTGGTGTATTCGTTAATAAGGTTGTAGAGGTACCAATAGTGGAAAGCCTGTAGCGGTTAACCCATTTCCGGCCACTGATGCGTTTTCGCATCGACTTTTTTGAATATTGAAAATAGTGGAAAATCTTCTCAGACGAATTTTTTCTCGTTCATGCTGTTCCTAAACTCGTCTAAAAAAATTCTTCGACGTTCGGGAGCTAGATGCGATTTTGGATTTTTTTAAAAAGAAGGTCTTTTGGCCGAAAGCATGATTATGGTGGTTCAAATTCGATCCTGGGCGATTGAGCGTTTTGGGCCACTAGTCGAAACGGATTCTGGTCCAATACAATGAATTGTATAAATCACATCGATTTGGAAGACTGAGGCCTCTTAAGTCCCATTAAAATGTAAACTTCATAAAATTTGTAGTATTTTTGCTCTCAATTGGTGAGCAAATAATGCCTTATTTCGGCCGCCATCCTGTAAAACAGTTCATCCTCCTCCTCTCACTACTCCGTTATTTCTACCCTTGGCTTGAAATGGGTTAATCAGCAAAATTTTGGAAGATACTGAAGCAGTAGCAATAGAGATTTTCTCTAAGGATTTTTTTTGTTTAGATGCATAAACGATAATTGGCTACGATTTCCCGGGTTCCACGTGGTTTTTCGCTCAGCTTTGTTAGGGAGAAAAATACGATTGATAGCAATAAACGAGATTTTGCTCATAAAAATATATGTTTTTAGGCTCATTGGGACTCAGGCAGGTCCGCGGAATTAGTGGTGGAATTGGGGTTTAACCCTTAATTTTCCACTTGTTAATTTATTTGTTCAGACATTTTTTCAAAATTTTGGTGAATTTTGACAAATTTTTCTTAGTTTGATGGAAACTGGGTCGTATCATCAAGAGCAGGGGGGGGGGGGGGCTTGAAAAAATGAATTCTTCATAAAATTAACAGGAATTATATGTATACAGGGAGGCGCAACTTAAGTCCGCGTAACTTGAGTGGCTGGTTTTACAACTAATTTGCAGCAAAAGACGCTGCAAATTATTACAGAAGGGTTTATTATTTTTCTATACAGGGTGTCCCCGAAAACGTCCCCCCCCCCCCTGCTAAAATCGCCCAGGTAGTGGTAAACAAAAAAATTTTTTTTGAATCTTCATGATTTTTCCCAAGAATGTCAAATATGACCACGATGCGCATTGCGCACGTGCGCGATCGTGCGCAACGCACACCAACTTCGTTTTTTCAAATGAGAACCCCCATTTTTTATTGCAGATTCGGATTCTACGTAAAATTTCATGAACATTTCACCCCTCAACCGATTTTTTTTGTAGCGCGCAACCCGCTCAGTGCGCGCTCAAAGATGCGCAACCGCAAGGTTGTGTCAAAATGTGCATGTACGAAATACCTAAGTGTGACACATGATATTTCAGTATTTTTTTACGCTGAATCACGTGGTGACGTTAGTTTCTTGATTTTACTGCATTTTTATCAAATTATCGACGAAAAATGAACTTTTAAAAAAGGAAAATTGCATTTTTTAAGGGCAAAACCACCCTGTCTACTTGAAAACTTTTTTTCGAGATAATCGAAAAAAGATTTTCAAGTAGACAGGACTGTTTTTTCACGAGAAATTACAAGTAGAGGGTCCTTGTGAAATTACTAGTGAAGAGTCCAGTGTGATAAACAATCGTTTTGACATGGATATGTCTTTTGGCTGGGGGTCAAGGAATTTTTCGCGGCACTTTTTTTTTATCACAAAAAATGCAACGCGGATACCAGTAAACAAAATCATAGCTACATATCGGTAGCTATGAAGCAAGGTTCTTTAGAATACTGCAATAAATAAAGAGTTTTTTTTTAAATGTCAAAACATAAATTTCAACATGTCCCACAATTTATTAACAAGGATGAAGTTAACGGATGGGCACAGAAGATGCTTAATGAGTAAAAATGCAATTTTCCTTTTTAAAAAAGTTCATTTTTCGTCGATAATTTGATAAAAATGCAGTAAAATCAAGAAACTAACGTCACCACGTGATTCAGCGTAAAAAAATACTGAAATATCATGTGTCACACTAAGGTACTTCGTACATGCACATTTTGACACAACCTTGCGGTTGCGCATCTTTGAGCGCGCACTGAGCTGGTTGCGCGCTACAAAAAAAATCGGCTGAGGGGTGAAATCGCACATCCGGAGTAAGACTGGTATAAGTCAAAAAACCCAACTGATGGGAAATCGCATTTAAAGATTTTCGACTTCTTTGTTGTTCTATAACAGTCATCTGAACGAATTTTTTTAATATCTCAAGGGTCTACGGCACTCATATACTATTTAACTATCATGTGCTATACCAAAATTGCTTCGTTACCTCTTCATTTGCGACCAGCATGCTTAAATTGATCAAATTCCTATGATGTACCACTATTACCCCAAGAAATAGTGGAACATCTCAAAATAAACCAGAGTTGTAATTCTAAAAGTGGAACCAATACATGACTTTTCGGATCAAAAGTGGTACATCTCATATTATACCAACGTTACAACATGCAGACCAAAGAGAAATTCCATTTTGTTTTGGAGAAATACTGGTGCATCTCAAAATAAACCAGTATTGCAAATTTAAAACTAGATCAACCACTCTAATTATTGTTGGATCAAAAGCGGTACATCTGATATATACCAGTATTACACATACCTTGAGTTCATCACACTTCGGCGTCTGGCGCATAACTGAAGTGATCCAGTCTTGCTCCGACGCCATGGTAGAAGAATGGCTCAGAACCATACTGGTTTATCTGCTCTCTAGCGGCCAATAACTAAGTTATCGTTAAACCCGTTCTACCCCCGTGTAGAGCTCGACGAGAGCTATCTGGTGGAATATATAACTCAAAACCGCCAATTTCGGACTTATACCAGTCTTACTCCGGATGTGCGAAATGTTCATGAAATTTCACGTAGAATCCGAATCTGCAATAAAAAATGGGGGGTCTCATCTGAAAAAACGAAGTTGGTGTGCGTTGCGCACGATTGCGCGCGTGCGCAATGCGCACCGTGGTCATATTTGAGATCCTTGGGAAAAATCATGAAGATTAAAAAAAAAATTTTTTTGTTATCACTACCTGGACGATTTTAGCAGTGGGGGGGGGGGGGAACGTTTTCGGGGACACCCTGTATAGATCACTGGTCTGCAAAGAACAAAGCTGTGCCATTGTCACTACTTACCAACCACACACTCAGTTTGAAGAAACAGGGAGTAGTCATGAGGGAATTTGATTTCTGGTTGCTAAGGACGCAAAACTGGGTTACATTTACCACTCGAAGAAACGAACAGCGATTGAGCAGCTAAAATTTGAAAGGAGATTAGACCAAAAACTAGAGCAGCTAAAATTTGAAAGGAGATTAGACCTCTTCTGCGATTCACACTCGTGTTTCTGATTTATCGTAAGTCCAACCTTTAAGTTCTCATTGAGAGCGAACGGTTGGTCCTACGGAGCTCCGATTGGATTCATTCGGTTCTAAAAAGTTCAGTACTATTTTCAAATTTTGAAATTGTGTGTCCTGATAACGTCTAGTGTACAAATTACCCTTTCGTTCCTTTCTGCTAATAATACAATTGGAAAACACTTTTCGAAAATAATCTAATTTCAAAAATAATTAAAACTATTATCTTTGAAGAATAAATGTTTCAAGAAAATGCATGCGCAGACCCAATTATTGTATTCTGTTGAAAAATTGGTTGGTTTGTCCAGTACCGAACAGAGACAGCTTAGGGATTAATGACAAAGGAAAGTCTGCTGAGTTGAAGGGTACCAACCACCTTCCCTCATCGGATTCTGAATCCGGACTTCCTGATGATTTTCCTGCTGGTAAGGGAAATTAAATTGCTAGTAGAATAGTCTATTTCAGAGGCGCCATGTTCAGTAAGGGCGAATGTCCTCCACACTTGACCTACCTACAGGAAGGCTTGCCTCCATGGGAGGGTTCCAACAGATAGAGGCGCTGAGTTGCAAAACTCGTTGTCCATCTTGTTTTTTTTTATTTTTTTTTATCGAGGTAGCCAATTTTGAAGGATCTCACACCGAGAAATCGAATTATGATGTGGCTTTGTGTCAGAAGAGATTAAATCCCCTTGAAATGGACAATTTTTCATTTCTACAACAAAATAATTTCTGAACCAAAAGGATTCTGCTGTTCTTAAAGAAGATCCTTTACTATGATAGATTGGACAGCTTTGTATTCGTATTAATGAAAAGAAAAACTGGGTCCTTCAAAGTGAAGAATACCTCTTTCATTTTGCGTCTCAGAGCTCCTTCAACAATTTTGGTTTTGTGTCTGTCAGTGTGTTTGTGGTCAATTCCTTGGCCAGGGCTTGAATGTAGAAGATTCAATTTTGATGAAATTTTCGTGAATTGTTCAGGTTTGCTCTTGGAAGGTCCTCTAAAAATGTCCGCCATCGGACCAAAGGTAGCGTCTCATTTCCCGATTTTTCTGAAATTTTGAGGAGGGTTTGGGGCTGAACCGGAAGACCTAAGAGTTCTAACAGGGGAAAACAAGATGAATGACTTATTGATTTCACCTCGTCGGATCGATGGGGGGACAGCGGTGTAGCTTAGTGTAGCGGTCGTTGTTTGGCTGTGGACTTTGAACCGACCTCTGCGGGGATCGTGGGTTCAAAGCTCATCGCCAGCAGAGTGCGTCTCTCGGAGCCGCAGCTCTCATCGCCCCCTCGTTCCAAGCCAGGGCGGTGAGGCAATGGGAAGCCACGAGCGAAATCATCAGAACAAATTCTGATCTTCCCTTTAGAAGACAGCTGATGACGTCCGCGACGCCAGGAATGGCAGTCGGACGAAAATCCAACCTGAAATGGTTGTTTACTTTACGTCGGAGCGATGAGAGCCTCTCAAAAATCAACAACACAATTTCGAACAACTTCCCTGGGATGTCTGGGATGCTTTAAACGTCATCGTGATTCTAATTGAAGGGGTATTCATCTGTAGTAAGGGCTCGTCACACGTATGAATTCTACGACTTCTTATTCTTTTAGTGAGGAAGCCCACCCAACTTGGCAGACCTTGTTAAGTGAGAAAACAATGCTATGCTTCCTGTCAATGTTTGTCTGTTTGTTTTCAGAGATGATTTTTCTTCCGATTCTGCTAGAAATTATTTTTCAAGGTTGACAAAAAAAAAAAAAAAAGATCTCCAAAATCAAAATTTCCACTACCTTTCTGTCTGAATGTCGTATCCATGTAACGGGAATGAAATTTTCAGGGATTGGGCGGGTTGATGCGTAGATGGTCCCCTGTGAGGATAGTGCAAGGTACTTAGAGATTAGCTACTATGCATCGGATCATTTATAAAATCGGGTTATGGATACGAGAAGCCACACCCACTTGGCAGACTTAATATGAACTGTTTTGTCTTCAAGTTCAATTACTTGAATTTTTATTTGTTTCAAATCACCAAGGCCGAATCTTCAAGTCAGAACCAGCAAATGCCCAACTTCAGCCAAAACTTCATTTCTAAACATTCGATGCGGTTTTCGGACTGAGTTGCAACACAGCGCCTTATTGTAGAACCGAATTGTTAGGAACCCCGTAGAAAACTTGCATGGTAGTAATAGTATACCTAATGCCCCCCCTCCCTCCCTCGACCCCAAATCCGATTTTGACGACATTCTGAGGTATTATGTTCATCAACTCGTAAATTGCATCCCCGTCACACTAGAAGTACTCTCTGCTCATACGCAAACCTAACAAACTTGATATTCCTTAAACATCGCTCCGCTTAAACCCCGTAGAAAACTTGCATGGTAGTAATAGTATACCTAATGCCCCCCCCTCCCTCCCTCAACCCCAAATCCGATTTTGACGACATTCTGAGGTATTATGTTCATCAACTGGTAAATTGCATCCCCGTCACACTAGAAGTACTCTCTGCTCATACGCAAACCTAACAAACTTGATATTCCTTAAACATCGCTCGAGTTTTCTCCAATTTTAGTGGTAGTCACAAGTTTGATTCCAGAGTGCTAGCTGGTGAAGAATAATCTAATCAGTATAGACAAATTTTAAAAGAATATAAAAACATTCCAAAAAATACATAAATCTTATGGTATTTTCAATGTTTTAATGCCCAGTTTGGTAAACTTGTTTCGGTTAATGAACTGAAGTTGTCTTGTAAAGTTCTCAAACTATTATAATTATGCATTATTGTCTCTTCTTTGTAGATTTACCACCAATCGCTCCTGCGAGTCCTCCAAGGCCCCTTTCCTTATGTCCGGAAACAGGGAAGGTTCTTCTCAAAGCTGAAGGTGAAAAAACCCCGGATCCTCTGCCTTCACCAACGATTATCTCCATGCCAACAACCCAACACACCGCTACGGACATTCAATCTACTCCTATCGTTATCAAAGAAGAATATATCGAAAAAGTAAGACCACCTACGAGAATTGCAATGAAATACATGTCAATTTTTGCCCATTTTGAGTTTGGTATGTCATGAAGCTCGTCCCTAGCGGATGGTCGTCCTAGAGGAGGGGCCTAGATTGCGTTGTTGGCCACCAGAGCAGATGTATCAATATTCCATTGAATGGGGGGGGGGGGGGGGACACAAAAATGCCCTACAGTGATTTTCTTAATATCCGAAAATCTGAACATTTCCATCGATTTACGATTTTCTCTGATCAGTGTTGACTATTTACTGTGCCTGCCACTGTGTTTCTTGGATTCTTTTAATTTAATGAAACAATCATCCTCTGTAACATACACAGAAGATAGTCCAATGAAATTTGAATGTTGCATTCTAGAAATTGAATGAAGATGAATTTTGGGTATCAAGGGAAACGGCAAAATATTGGGTCTGTCCAGAGAGGCAGTCCAGAACCAGTTCGGAACCAAACTGGAACTGAAAAGGGGAGGGGATAGAGGCGAATGGACTCCTCCAAACCCCACCGAACCGTTCAGGACTTCCTCTCCGAACAGGGGGTTTAAATATTTTGAACTGATCACTTACCAGGAGCAAGGTAGGAAAGTGACTGCTGAGCTCGTCCCCAATGTAGGAGCGCAGTGACGCATCTACAGACGGGTCTGTCCAGAGAGGCAGTCTGGAACCATTCCAGAACCGAACTTTTCAGGACTGCCTCTCTGAACAGGGGGTTTAAATGTTGTGAACTGATCACTTACCAGGAGCAAGGTAGGAAAGTGACTGCTGAGCTCGTCCCCAATGTAGGAGTGCAGTGACGCATCTATGGACGGGTCTGTCCGGAGAGGCAGTCTGGAACCAGTTCAGAACCAAACCGAACTGAAAAGAGGAGGGTATAGAGGCGAATGGACTCCTCCAAACCCCACCAAACCGTTCAGGACTGCCTCTCCGAACAGGGGGTTTAAATATTGTGAACTGATCACTTACCAGGAGCAAGGTAGGAAAGTGACTGCTGAGCTCATCCCCGATGTAGGAGCGCAGTGACGCATCTATGGACGGGTCTGTCCAGAGAGGCAGTTTGGAACCAGTTCAGAACCAAACTGTTCAGGACTGCCTCTCCGAACAGGGGGTTTAAATATTGTGAACTGATCACTTACCAGGAGCAAGGTAGGAAAGTGACTGCTGAGCTCGTCCCCAATGTAGGAGCGCAGTGGTGCATCTATGGACGGGTCTGTCCAGAGAGGCAGTTTGGAACCAGTTCAGAACCAAACTGTTCAGGACTGCCTCTCTGAACAGGGGGTTTAAATATTGTGAACTGATCACTTACCAGGAGCAAGGTAGGAGAGTGACTGCTGAGCTCGTCCCCAATGTAGGAGCGCAGTGACGCATCTACGGACAGGTCTGTCCAGAGAGGCAGTTTGGAACCAGTTCAGAACCGAACTGTTCAGGACTGCCTATCTGAACAGGGGGTTTAAATATTGTGAACTGATCACTTACCAGGAGCAAGGTAGGAAAGTGACTGCTGAGCTCATCCCCAATGTAGGAGCGCAGTGACGCATCTACGGACAGGTCTGTCCAGAGAGGCAGTTTGGAACCAGTTCAGAACCGAACTGTTCAGGACTGCCTATCTGAACAGGGGGTTTAAATATTGTGAACTGATCACTTACCAGGAGCAAGGTAGGAAAGTGACTGCTGAGCTCGTCCCCAATGTAGGAGTGCAGTGACGCATCTATGGACGGGTCTGTCCGGAGAGGCAGTCTGGAACCAGTTCAGAACCAAACCAAACTGAAAAGGGGAGGGTATAGAGGCGAATGGACTCCTCCAAACCCCACCAAACCGTTCAGGACTGCCTCTCCGAACAGGGGGTTTAAATATTGTGAACTGATCACTTACCAGGAGCAAGGTAGGAAAGTGACTGCTGAGCTCGTCCCCAATGTAGGAGTGCAGTGACGCATCTATGGACGGGTCTGTCCGGAGAGGCAGTCTGGAACCAGTTCAGAACCAAACCAAACTGAAAAGGGGAGGGTATAGAGGCGAATGGACTCCTCCAAACCCCACCAAACCGTTCAGGACTGCCTCTCCGAACAGGGGGTTTAAATATTGTGAACTGATCACTTACCAGGAGCAAGGTAGGAAAGTGACTGCTGAGCTCGTCCCCAATGTAGGAGTGCAGTGACGCATCTATGGACGGGTCTGTCCGGAGAGGCAGTCTGGAACCAGTTCAGAACCAAACCGAACTGAAAAGGGGAGGGTATAGAGGCGAATGGACTCCTCCAAACCCCACCAAACCGTTCAGGACTGCCTCTCCGAACAGGGGGTTTAAATATTGTGAACTGATCACTTACCAGGAGCAAGGTAGGAAAGTGACTGCTGAGCTCGTCCCCAATGTAGGAGCACAGTGACGCCTCTACAGGCAGTTCGCGGAACTGCCACACAGTCTTGAACACTCCCCAACGAATTAGCACTCTCATTCTCTTCTGCCCACAACTTAGGGTTTAGAAGATGTTACTGTATTCTACGAGGTGTGTGACATGTGTATTCAGCCTTGTGCCCTGAACTCTGAAAATGATCGGGCACCGAATCGTTCCAAACCATTTTTCCATTCAACCATTCTCAAGCTGTAAGTAGCTGGCTATAGGTCTACCATAGAAAGTCTGCATCCATTTGGCACCGCCCAGGTGGCGGATCTACGAATTAATAGTCGGGTGAAACCTTCACAAGGAAATTGGACACTGGTGCTGCACTGCGAACGAAATCCACATTTGCTGTGGTCTAAGTTGTATAATAGTTATGCTCTTTCGTTTTTTCTCAATTGTTCGTTATAAACAATTGATTAGGTTTCAAAGCGGATTCCAAAATGCTTGAATTTCAAGCTGAAGTAGTACGGAAAATAATATAGTTATGTCACTTTGAGGGGAAAAATTTCCGAAAAAATATTGTATACACAAGGATTTCACGATAACAAAAGTAAATTCTAGATGTCCTTCGTCGGAACAATGCGCCAAAGGGATGCTGAGTTTCTATGGTAGACCTATAATAGAGGTAGATGACATGCGGTTGGCAAAATTCGCCGCTAGAGGCAGCACTGATTCCTACCGAAAATTGTCTTTGTTACATGCAGGAGAAGAAGAGCAATATTCATCCTTCATTCGATAGATATCTGTTTCAGCATTATCGTCGCCTCGCTTTCTGCTTTCTATTAAGATATGGTTTTTTTTCAGACGTCAGGTATTCCTGAGGAGGTGGAGCCTGAACAGATCCTGACTCAAGTCACGCAGCAGGTGCATCAACAGAACCAACTGAAACCCATAAGGCCGAAAAAAGAACCAGACACCTCGCCTCCTAAGGCGAAAGAGAGTTTGGTGAAGCGGACACTAGGAAAACCAGGGTATAATAACATTGTTTTATGAGATGCTAGACATGAATTACGTCATCGTAGACTGTTAAGCTACATCCACACTTGCAATATTCGGCCGCTCCAAACCTTGCTCCGATCCTCTAGTGTGTTTGGGGCGGCAAAACTTCACATGAATGAGGGTCGGAGGAGCGGAGCGCAGTCTGATCGTTCTGTTGTCGGTTTTTCATCTTGCATCAAAGAAATGTTCGGAGTGGGGTGAGCTTTGTATGGGCGGAGCGAGGTTTGGAGCGCTGCGATGTTCAGAACAGACGAGCGGAGCAGTATTGGAGCAAGGTTCGGAGCGGCCGAATGTTGCAAGTGTGGACGCGGCTTTATGATACGACCCTGGAGATTTTTCTTTCGTTGCCTCTCGAGACGTCTGGTCAAACATAGACCTGCCCCCTTTAAAGGTACGCACACACTAGATGCGGGTCAGGTCGGGCCGCATCGCATCGCAATATTGTCGCTGCGCACACATGGGGCGGATCGGGCCGCATCAGAGCGGAAAAATTGGTCTGTGTTATCATCCTGCGTATTGTCTTTTGCCTTTTAGTTCCAATCATGGGTTGAAAAAACTAGAATTGGATGTTGAATTCAAGATATTCCATACATATTATATATTCAAATTTACTATTGAACATAACACAATATTCTAAAAATGTGACCTTCTCTGGGTAGGTTGGAATAAGCAGGAGCTCTTCCCAATTTTTAATCAGTTTATTCTTGAGTGAAACCAGTGTTTTCTAGGGTGTTATAAAATACTTGACTCGGCCTGACTAAGGCAATTCTGGGAAATTGTACATCATTTTCCAAGTAACTTTCAAGCTGAACCAAACGGCGAAACTCCTGATTAAATAATTCATTTTTACTGGTGTAATCGGGTATTTTAGAGAAATAGTGTATTTTAAGGACATTCCAGCAGCGTGGATCAATTATCCGTTGCTATTGCTTATTTATCAAGTGTTTCCAAACTTTTTGCTCAAAATCACCTCGGTTATTCACGTAACTAAGCATTACTTGGGTCATTCTTAAATGTCTTATAAGATAAATTCTCTCCACCATCATAAGATATCTATTTTTATCGATCAAAATCAAGTAAAAAAAAAGATTATTCGTGAAAAATTAGGGAAAATGTAGCGAAGAAGAGAAGGGGCGGTGCGGGTCGGAGCGCATTGGCGGGAAAATCCGCCTCGTGAGCGATGTTCCTGATGCGATGCGGCCCCAGCCCGCCAGTAGTGTGCGCACCTCCAGTTTACTTTCCACGCGGTTCCCAAAACGGCGATTTCATCACCAACGTGGATCCCAAACAGGGTGTTCTTCCCGACAGTGCGGGGTGCCTACCGGTAGGCACTTTTTCGCCGCTCTACTGCCATCTGTTTCTTCTTAGTTGAACCAGTTGGTAATTTTTTTCAACAGGATTTCTCCATGTGATTTCATTTAGTAACACCCGTTCTCCACTAGGTTGCGTTCTGGGTACGAAACGGGTTGCAATTTCGCCCGAAATTAGTAGTTCATACAACGTATTGAAAGCGCTTGAAACGTCAGCCGCTCAGAGGGTGGGATTTTGTTTGCCTACCGGTAGGCAATCCGCGCTGGCTAGAGTATTACTTTTGCCTGCCGGTAGGCAATCCGCGTGGAACGTGTTAAATAACATTGAACTTATCCAGGCGGATTTTGCAATGCGATGCGACCCGAGTGCCTCTAGTGTGTGCGTACCTTAACATGCAGCATGAGTTAATGAGCGAATTTTTTGGTTAGAGAAAATCTAATAGTAGTTGTATGACAGAGTAGTCAGCCTAAAGAGTTTACATAAACCACATTTCTCATTCGTGTACTAGAAAGATGTGTCCGTCTTTTAAAATTTTTAACAATGGTTCTTTTAATAAATTTTTAGATCGATTGGATCAATGACCGTATCCCCCAAGAAAATTTTACCAGAAATTGAAGATCCTGATTCTGATGTTGTCACAATATCTGGAGAGGATGGCATGATTTATAAGGTAACATTACATTTATTATTCCGACCAGTGATATCTGAGACGGGTGTTTATCATTCTTACTTCTTCTTGGGGCGACCGTTTCCCCTGTCTTAGGACTCACCCTTGGTGTTGTGTTCTGCATGTTGTTGAGTGAGGGCGATGGTCCTCTCAATGCGCTGAATGGGGTATTTCAGTCAATTTTTTATATTTTTTTTCAAAAGAGTAAGGCTCAGGAATAACGGTAATTGGGTCTGTTCGTCGAGAAAATGTTTTTAAAAAATCAGAGAAGCTAAGGAAAGTTGAAGATTTGAATGGTGTGACGTAGTGAGCCGATTTTGACGTAGCTAGCCAACTGTCTTTGAAAAAAGTATCCATGCACAGAAACCCTTGGAGGACCCCTTGGATACTACAAAATACTACTCACACACGCGCGCGGCGTAGTCCTTGCCTAGTGTGTGTGCATTTATTATAAATAAATGCTATAATAGCGGCCCGCCTTTTTCAAACGTGTGATCTCTTTAATTAATTTTTCTACCACATGTTATAGTATCATTGGGCATAAAGTTGTAGTATATAGGTTTTCAAGGGTGCTGAATCCAAATTTGAAGTCAAAAACCTGAATTTCCGACCCACCGAAATACCCCATTGTTCCTAGCCTGATTCCTACTCAACGGAGAGATTGACACCTAAAGCCTAGGGCTTTAGCACTCCATCCGTGGCGCCTCACAGCCTACCGTAAGGATAAGTGCTCGCAGAATCTATCTGACAACCTCGGCGTCTGATAACAGACTCACCGGGAGGAGGTGGAACACTTACCTAGTGAGGCCTACTGTTCTGGTCCCTAAGGGGAGCTAGAGGTTCGGCGCCTTTATGGGGCAAACCGTGTCCTTGGAAGAACTGGGGCTGTAGGTAAGACAAGAAATGATAAATCGGATAGACGAGGTACGAATGCATGTAGGAAGACCCTTGAGTGCGGCTTATATACTCAAGTTAGTATGGTGAGGGGAGAGTGGAAAAAAGGTGACGTCAGATGACGTGTTCTTTCCCTTCCTAGCCTCGCCTGTGTTGGTGATGACTCATGCTACTCTGGGTTTTCCTACACTTCACTTTATTGGAGAACTTCTGAACATAGATGTGTGACATTACACTTCGCAATTCAGGGTAACACTAGGAGCGCTGGTGTCAGGGCTGAGGAGAACAAGACCACCTTTCCATGAGACTATTAGGGGATTCGGCTCGATTTTGAAGTTGCAAGGAGCTTAATGGTTTCTTCCTTGATTACGAATTGGTACAACAAAGTCTGCCAAGTGGGTGTGGCACATAGCTTCCGCGTATCTGAATCCCAATTATGTAGATGATACGATGCACAGTAGATAATCTCAAAACTTAAATCTCCAAGTACCTACCAGTACCCTCCATATTTCACGATTACAATAAACGACGATGAAATGTAACGATCACAATGATGACGATAAATCTTTCAGGGAACTATCCAGAGTCTCAACCACACAACCCCTGACTGAAAGGAAGCTGAAAAAATTATGGTTGCTATGAGGATTTCACGTTTGCGCATGCGCAGTGTTCATCATTGAACGGATCATATTGGGTTTCATAGGGAACCATCTAGATCTTATCCATAAAATTCCAAAACATGTCATTGCCTTGAGATAGAAAATGTAGAAGTTTTGTTTGTTACTAGGAGTTGTAGGGGACCATCCAACCTACACAATTCCTGAAAAAGTCGTCAAAATTAGACTTCACATAGTTATGCACTGACGAGGTCTCTACTTGAGAACTGTGTTGCTTCCGAGTCTTACAAGATAGTGGAAGCTTTGTTTTCACTTTTCAAGGTTGAAAAAAAAAATTCTCCAAAATCAAAATTTCCACTCGCGTTTTACATGTCAGACCTTCCTGAACAATTTTGGTTCCTTGTCTGTCTGTCATGAAATCCTTGCCACAGCCAAGGAATCTCCAAGCCGAGGATTTCTTCTACATTTTTCATCCGATTTTGATGAAATTTTCCGGGATTACGCCGATTAGATTGTAGACAGTCCCCTATGAAAATCAAGGCCTTAAAATTGACAGTAGCCTCTGCGCAAACGTAAAATCCTTGTAACAGCCATAACACTTACATTTTTCATCCGAATTTGATGAAAGTATCTAGGATTGTTCAAATTAGCGTGTAGATGGTCCGCTATGAGGGTAGTGAAAGGTACTTAGAAATTGATGTTTTGAGATTAACTAATATGCATCGGATTATCTATATAATCGGGTTATGGATGCGAGGAAGCTATGTGCCACACCCACTTTGCTGACGTTTGGAATTTACTTCGAATTTAGCTGACTAGAAATTCTGCGTGGTGAAGAGATAATGTGGAAGGAATTCTGATTGGAGTTCGGCGAAAAGCCAGAAACCGTTGTTACGTCTTAGGTAAGATGAGGAATATCTCTGGCTCGAAACCGGTGAGAGATGTCGGTTTGGTAGATAGGATGGTGTACAAGCTCGTAACCAGCTACCCCCATTTAAATAATTAACTTAATAATTTAAATAACTTAAGCTTAGCTATCCCCATTTAACTACACAGTAAGGGTCCGCTCCAGTACTAGTTAGATCTGGTCAGTGTTTCCGCACCTTTGGTCTTCACTGGTTTGTCTGTCTTGAATTTTTTTGTTTATTACTATTAATTCTTCCTTTATTCCCGGTCTAGGTGAGCAAATCTGAACTCAACAACTCCCTGTTGATGGCTGGGGAGGATGGACAGCAATGTGTTTATCTAACAACAGGAGAAAATGGTGACGAGAACGCGACAGTCATTACCTTGGACCCTTCGTCGTACAGCGACCAAGTTAACCAGATTGGTCAGGTAGGTTCCTAACTGATACTTCTGTAGGTCATGTGAATTAAAACTAATTGACAACGACTAGGTGGTTAGGTCCGTTTGCAAATTTAATGAGATTGGAACCAAAAGTGCTATTGTTGACTTGCTCAATTATCAATTACCTTTCTGTTCTGTTAGCAGGTAAATGTTTTGAATGAAGTTGGAGAAGAAGAACAGCAATTTTATGTCAAAGAGGGTGAAGAGGGAGAGCTGATGGACATTCAGGTGCAGGAAGGTGCTGATGACGGCCAGTCACAATTGGTGGCTCAGCTCGTTGAAGCCGGAGAACCAGCTCCCGGAGGTGAGCATTTTCTTTTGTTGGATGTATCATCAAGGAATGACCGTCACCCGTCGATTTTTTATTTCAAAAGTGGAGGGTTAATTGAGAAGTTCCCTAATATCACTCATCAACAGGATATGTATGGTTAATTTTTAATTCAATTTGGAAGTTTTGATGATGCTTGACTGTGGAGGAAGGGTCTCACTATCAGGATCAAGTAACTTAATAGCTAGAGTAGCTTATCAGCTGGTCTTGTTGAAGGCTTCATCACAGCCAAGAGTTGACGGTATTGTAATAATGAGCAATGAGGGGGTGCGTCTGATTTTTTTTTTTTTTTTTTTTGTCACCAGCCGTTCTCTTTTTGGATGAGTAGATCTTATGACGTCACGCACCCCTCCTGCCTAGGCGGGATCCCCCATCCAACTGTGACGTCATAAACATTCCAAACTTTGAAAAATCATAGAAAAAGGTCTTCTTACGCTAGAAGGTCGAGGTTGGTGTCAAAATTCTCAGAATGAGGTCTATTTTAGATTAAAAATAACAATAAACAGTTTTTCCGACCCACATCATTCACGTATCACTATCAGAACCTGGTTGACGAGGTTCGCTAATTCCGAAGAATGCTTAACATCACCAGTATTTCACCAATGTGACCTTGCGAGCAAGAAGAAGATTCAGCCGAACAAAAACGCTGCAAAAAAGGCTATTTACCTTGTTGTGTATTTTTTTCTGTCAATTCTGTTGTCAGTTGTGTTTTTTCATTTTTTTTTTTCGTTCTGTTACTAGCCTTCAATAAACCATTTTTCAAACGTGTATTTTACCAACAAATATGCAATGTATCTGCCTCATCATCTTTTATTCATACCTAATAATTCTCGTTTTTCAGGTGGTCCCAGAAGAGTAGTTTTATTGCTCCCCGATGGCAATCTCATGATGACGGAAGTGGATGAAGAGCAGTACGCAGCGTTGGAACTAGATAAGTGAGTGATTCGTGGCAAATAATGACAGCATTCAAGTCACTAGACAACTAATGTCTTTACTTAGCTATTAGGTTCCCGCCAAGGTGAGTAGAGGAGAGTGTAACATTATTGTTGTTGCTTAACGATTGTATGTTCAAATCCTAATAGATTTACCTACGATTCTACGAATCAGGTACAATGAATTCATATGAGAAACCACTTTATTAAAGTTCTTCTTATAAGTTTTGTTTTATCGATAATGGTTACTCAACTTCGGCTGAGATGGTCTGGTGCTCTGGCAGTAGGTAGCAACTCCGCTGGCAGTAGGTTGGTAGATCTTCTTTCTTCGGATGATGGGTTGATAATGTCTTTTCTCCTTCTTTGACTTTTCTTTTATTTCTCACTTAACTTTTCACTTCTCCAAAACTTCAATCTGAACAAACCGTTTTTCTTTTTCTCTTTTTCTTCTTTCCTTCCCAGCTGTTTGACTTGGTTAGCTTTTATAAGGCAGTGGAGGTGTAGTCGCTTGTCGTAATGTAGTTTCGAGTATGTACCCATTCTGCCTATCGTAGGTAATGATTTGGCCATGAACATACTTAATCAACTGCAAACACCAATCGTGTTGGTACCGTTATAAAAGCCCTCCCTTCAAATGAAACGATTTTGTTTTCGTAGGAAAAATTTCCGTCAGAAATCGAAATCGTTCCTATTATCTGTAGACGATCCATCACACCAATGCAGAGGTTTTCAGTCCACATCACTATCAAGTATGAATATCACACTACAGGCAAAAAAAATTATTCAATATAAAATTTAAAAAAATATATAAATTCCACGAAATATTTAATTGATTAAATGTAGTTAATTATTTGAAATTAAACTCTCATGTTTACCTAACCGATATTGTATTGTTTAAACTGTTGTAATTGTTTATAAGTAATATCTATCATTGCAATTTTGTTATGTACTGAATTTACCTCAAAAGCTCATGGAGGGGAGTACTGTACTGGATTAGATCATTTGCATGGTACGTGTTTTTAAGGGTCTCGTTTGACTGCGGTATTTTTAACTTGTAGATAGCCTGTCCAATTCTCTGTCCAATTTCGAAAGGTCCCTCTCGAATTGGGAGAAATTTGCCGTATATCTTCTGTTCCTTGTTACTGTGTCTCCAAGCTTCTATGAGTACCAAATCTCCCACTCCGTGGGTGACGGTTTTCCTAGATGAATTAAGTTTGTTGTTTTGCTTCTCTCTTGTTGCTTTGATCTTCTCTGCTAAATTGTTCTTTATTTCTTCATATTCTTCCATGTTTGGTCTTTGATACGGAGGCAATTCGATGTTATCCTCCCAAATACGCTTCGGATTTGTCCCATATTGAATATAGAAGGGTGTGATCTGTGTAGCATTATGAACTGTTCCATTCAGTGTTCAATTGTTCCAAAAATTCGTTCGTCGATTCAATATGTCGAACTGATACTGCCTCTACCATCTTGTCACCGAAGTGTTTACTAATAGCTAAAAGTAGACTATGTTCATTACTGTAGGACTTTAGGTGTTTCCCCAGTAAGTAATAATAAGAGAAATATTTCTCTTTAGATCCGTAGCTTCTATCATAAAATCCCGTTTTCAAGTTTATGTCTAATCGTTGTCTGCGAGGTTCTCCCCAAAATCGTTCCAAGAATTTTTTAGCAAATTCATTGTAGCTGGCGCATTGGGTTTTCATTACCTCCCACCAGTCGAAAACTTCACCCTTCAAACTATTTCCAATTATGCGGCAAAAATCGCTGCGTTCGTTGATATTCGTGATGTTGGACTCCAGATTTTGTAAGAATTGCGGTGCTATGTCAAAAGTGCTGTTTCCAAATACTATGTTTTCTTTCACGTAATTTAAAATATCTTTGTCGTCTTTTTTATCGGCTGTAGAATAATCTCCCTTAAACTTGTAATTGTTACTGGCTTTAATAATTTCGTCGACATGTTCGAACTTCGTTTCTATCTTCTCCTGAAGAACCTTGATCTCTCGGGTGATTCGTTCAATGGTATTGTTGAAATATTCTTGATTTTGAGCTAAGTTGTTGAAGCGGAAATCATTTTTCTTTTCAGAATTTTGGTACTCCTCCTGCAATGAGTTTTCCCTCAAACTATCTCTATCTAGGTTAATATATTTTATTTGTTCCATTATTTTTTCGATTTGTGACTCAACCCTATTTTCTATTTTTTCTAAAGTGTGAGTAATTGTATAAATTGCGTTGTTGAATACATCGAAAGATACAAATTCTGAGTTATGTGTTGATTTGATTACGTCTGAATTGGAACCTAATTTTCTTTCTCTTTGTACTGAATGGAATTCGGTATGCCTATCATGTGATTCATTCCGAGAGTGATTAGGGCTATATAACGACATACCATGCTGAGATGAATCGGAGTGGATTGCCTCATTCTCCAGCGCCTGCGCTCTCGATCTGCTTCGAGTCACTGGATGCATTTCGAGTAACAGGGTCGGTCAAGATGAACCAATCTGTAAGATAATTTAGGTTAGAGGGTTTCTATTTTTCGTTGGGCGCCAATGTAACGTTATTGTTGTTGCTTAACGATTGTATGTACAAATCCTAATAGATTTACCTACGATTCTACGAATCAGGTACAATGAATTCATATGAGAAACCACTTTATTAAAGTTCTTCTTATAAGTTTTGTTTTATCGATAATGGTTACTCAACTTCGGCTGAGATGGTCTGGTGCTCTGGCAGTAGGTAGCAACTCCGCTGGCAGTAGGTAGCAACTCCGCTGGCAGTAGGTTGGTAGATCTTCTTTCTTCGGATGATGGGTTGATAATGTCTTTTCTCCTTCTTTGACTTTTCTTTTATTTCTCACTTACAACTTTTCACTTCTCCAAAACTTCAATCTGAACAAACCGTTTTTCTTTTTCTCTTTTTCTTCTTTCCTTCCCAGCTGTTTGACTTGGTTAGCTTTTATAAGGCAGTGGAGGTGTAGTCGCTTGTCGTAATGTAGTTTCGAGTATGTACCCATTCTGCCTATCGTAGGTAATGATTTGGCCATGAACATACTTAATCAACTGCAAACACCAATCGTGTTGGTACCGTTATAAGAGGTGTGCTCATGCTTCACAGCTGGGAAGAGGCGTGACATCACAAGAGTCCTCCATCACCAGTCAGAAATTTGTTAGTTACGAAACGCTCGGTAGTGGAGAAGAATATCTGACATTCTGAAGCGAGAACTTTGTTCATTTTACCTCCACACGATGTCTTTCCGAGGAGAAGTCAAAACTACAATTTAAAAAAAAATCGATTATTTGCACTCAAGTTCCCTTCACCACTGGGCAATTCAATTATTTTTGCTTTAAACTCGTTTCGAATTTTTGGTGAAAGTGGGCGAAAGTACTTGAGTAGGTGTGTTTAACCCTAGCAACTATTAAGATTTATTTAGTAATAAACTCCCCACTTCTTGTTTCAGATTCCAAGGACAAACTGCGGAAATGGAGTAAACTCGTTCTCCGTGTTTTTCACTCCTGTGTAAATATAGAGTTCTATATTATTTTTCAACCCTTGTAAATACTTTGATAATTTATACCTCCTGCAACTGATCCTCTGTTTTCAATGTAAAAAATAAACACTGTTGGAGAACGAAAATCATTTTATATCGGAACTCGTAAAAACACCCTCCCTTTTCTTGTAATATTTACGAGTTGTTTTAAAACCATGAATGGTTTTTTGTAGAATTTCAAGAGAGACGAGTCACCAAAAATTTGGGATGAGTACCTCCATTATCCTTTCGAGGCCTTTAAATACATGTTTGAGAACAACCTTTCATTTTAGTCTATTATTTTCAATAACAAACCTTCGAAATCGACCAAGAAAAACTAAAATTGAACCCTCTCAAAAATTGGAAACAGAAAGAAAGAACAGGAGCAGATATTCTTGAATCTGTTTTGCTAGAGGTGTTTGCGTGACATGGACTCGGCCAGCCACAGGGACCAGGGATGGGACATCGCACAGAAAACATCGAAGTCGATGTCGATATTTCAGAGAAACATCGATATCGATGAAACATCGTATGAAAAAATCGATTTCGATAACATCGTAAGGTAAAAAATCGATGTTTTTAAAAAGCGGGAAATTTAATTCATCTGTCAACCAATTAGAATCAAGGGAGAAAACCTGATGAGGCTGCTCTTCCTCCATTCATAAGAAGTAGATATTTTTTTCTTCTGACGTGCTTTTATTTTACTGGATAACCTACTCCATTATAATTTTTTTCATTCGTGATGAATTATCCGATTTTTATGCTCTTCATTTCGATATCCCATACCTTCCCCAATTCCATTATTGGTTCAAGCATAAAGAGACTTTTTTCTATTGTTTTCCAGTAATTATATTGTTACATAAAGTGATGATTATGTCATCAAAAATTAACGTCCCTCGACCGGGGATCGACCTACTATCGTTCCGACTAAACTACATTTCTGTACCTCAGAGGTCGATTATCGTAAGTGACATTTTGGCGATCTTACAGCAGAGCCAAAAGAAGTTGTGGGCACACCTATTTTGATCCCTATGGCCCATTCTGATGATTTTATCATGCTCAAATTAATTCTGTAGAATCTGTTTATGCCTACCAATACAATAGAATACAAAATACAATAGAAAGAATGCACATACAAAACAAAAATCTCGAAAACGAGAATTTTGGACATACGATAGTTGACCTCTGAGGTACAGATTTACACTTCTGAGTCGAAGCTCGTTACCACTGAGCTAAGGAAGTGAATGGACAGAAATGCGAAGAGGTAGCTGATCACAACAATGGGGTATTTCGGTCAATTTTTTTTTTTTTTTTTTTTTTTTTCAAAAGAGTAAGGCTCAGGAATAACGGTAATCGGGTCTGTTCGTCGAGAAAATGTTTTAAAACATCAGAGAAGCTAAGGAAAGTTGAAGATTTGAATGGTGTGACGTAGCTAGCCAATCGTGACGTAGCTAGCCAACTGTCTTTGAAAAAGTATCCATGCACAGAAACCCCTCTTGGATACTACAACATTCTACTCACACACGCGCGCGGGGCTGTCCGCGGCGTAGTCCTTGCCTAGTGTGTGTGCATTTATAGCGGCCCGCCTTTTTCAAACGTGTGATCTCTTTAATTAATTTTTCTACCACATGTTATAGTATCATTGGGCTTAAAGTTGTAGTATGTAGGTTTTCAAGGGTGCTGAATCCAAATTTGAGGTCAAAAACCTGAATTTCCGACCCATCGAAATACCCCATTGAAAAGTAGGAGATTTTCTTCAAATTCCAAGTAAATTCAGTAAAGTTATCTGGTCTGAAATTGGATTTTGTTGGGTTCCCTTGCAGTACCTTGTAGGTCAAATTTATCAAACGATGTTATCAGACCATCTCATTGACATATCGATACCATCGGACCAGGGGCGGCTACTGATAGGAGCATAGGCGTATGTGCACCCCAGCCAATTAAAAAAGAAAAAAAAATTCAAAGTTCGTTTCAAGAGTAAGTTGGCTAGTGACAGAAGACTCGATTGTAGGTACTGTGCTAGTTGAATCTACGCGCGAAAACTGGCGGGAGCTCCCTCTTTTCTGACCAATCACACCCGTTTGGAGCATCACCTTTCCTTTGCACCATTTCTGGGGAGGGTGACGTCATTCGAGGGAGGCAGGCACGTGAGATTGACCAACCAGAGAGCTGGACATTTTGTCGTCTTGAGCAGCATTGGTTCGTTGCTCCCCCGTCAGAGAACTCTGCAATCCGGATTTCCTTGTAGAGTAATAAGTAAACAAACAAACTGTTGGGACTCCCCCCTCTCGTCACGGAATTCCTTGGCAACCTAAATAGAGCATCCGTCCATCCATAAACAAACAAACCTGATAAGGGGATTCCGTTTTACGTTTTCGGTTTACTACCGTTTCAGTAGGTACACACCATTTTGTTCAAAGTATTGTGAGTACTTAGAGTGTTGTAGGTAGGTGCGATGAGTAGTTTACATTAAAGTAAAGTAAACTATTTGCGTTTGTCGATTGTGGAAAAGTGCGACATTCGAGAAACTGGCAGCCCTTTGCTGTCTCTATCTGGACTCCAGCAGACGTTGAAATTTGCCGTGCAGATTTCAGAAACCGTGAAGATTCGTACCGTAAGTTTTAATGTCGACTACTATAAGAAGGTAGATTGGCTTTGTGGGTGTGAAGTGACTAACTGACAATTTCGCTTACTTTGTTCTCCAACCGAAATGAGGCTCGAGTTAAAGACGGCATAAGTGATCTCCCATTTAGCCAAAAAATTGAAAAACGCATTGGCTGTCTCCCATAAGAACGCTCTGGTAGATTTGCGTATAGTGTGTCGTCAAAATATAATGCAACAACTCGACAGTGCACATCGTCATAATCTGATAGGTACAAAAAAAAAAGAAACGATTAGAAAAATAGCCGTGCGTGGGCATGATGAGAGGGAAGATTCTTCGAATCTCGGAGTTTTCAAGGGGCTCGTTAATTTTTCTTCCGAATTGGACGATGTTTTGAATCGTCACGGGCAAATATACATTTCAGATATTGCAATTAGATGGATGAATTTCTTGGGTTTCGACCTTTGATGAATAAGTATTTCAGAATTTCTGTTAACCACTAGAGAACATGTTTCGTGTCAATTGCACCTAAGCACAGAGTAACGGAGACAAGTTAAGCACCTAAGTATTTAGTACCGTTTGCAATTTTAAGATGAAAAAGTTACCAAGATTATCCCATTTGCATATCGTTGAAATTTCTATTTGGCAGAGAAAATCACTTATTCTGTCCCTTCTCGATAGCCTCTCATGATCTCTGTGCACCCCCTGAGTTTCGGGCACAGAGTAACAGAGACACTGGTTTCGGGGCAGGAAGTTCCTGCCAGGAACCGCTACTGCATCGGACCAAAACATCAATGTTTAAAAAATCATCGATTATAAACGTCGATGTTAAAATATCGATATTTTGATATTATCGATATCGATGTCCCATTAGGGATGGGACATCGAACGGAAAACATCGATGTCGATATTTGATAGAAACATCGATATTGATGAAACATCGTATGTTCGGAATAGATCATTTGATAGATGTTCTTGCACGATGTTCTATTTATATTTTATTTATCGCTATTGTCCTTGAGACCTCTTCGCGACCTTCAGGGACTGCGACCTATGGATCTTCAGACACCTACCCCCCTTCCCTTCCGCAACAACTTCTGGCCAGCCCTGGACCTGAAAAATCAGTCTCGAAGCCATTGTATAGCGTTGAGGATCCTCTCCAATTATTCGTCGAAGACGTTCTTCCGAATTAAGAAAACCTGCGGGCGTTGAGCCGAAAATACCGATTGCTGTGCGATCCTTCCGAAGGTGTCAAACTACTTCGCCTGGCTACACGTTCATCAATATTCAAAAGCAGGTCAGATCTAGGCCATTTATGCCTTTCTGTATTCCTCGTATACGTGCTTATTCTCTGCCCGGCATCACGTCCAAATTCTTCATTCAGGATTCATCGTACCTACATGGATTTTGAGAACAATTATAAAACAGATACCTACTAAGTTAAATAAAATTACAGTCTACTAAAGTCGTCGTTATCATTTTAAAATTCCCTAAATCCCTGTGCCAAGCGTTTAGTTTAAAATTCCATGTCAAGTTGATTGACATAATGGTCCACTCGAGTCAGATCGTATTTGAATTCATTTTGCACGGGATTTCGGGTGTTTAATTTCTGTTCAAATAAATTTGAATTATATTTCCTTATTGTTGTTAAATTCTATCGTCGAGTTTCTAAATTAGGTTGGTATCCTGTTATTCTCCATTGAGTGTGTTTATTTATTGCACGTCTTTATTGTGATTCTATTTAAATTTTGTAATTGTTGCAATGTTTTCATGCGAATGTTAAGTCAAATTATTATAATTTAATTTTGATTTGATTAATTTAAATTTAAATCATTATTAAACAAATTTGTTTAAAAATTTGATTAGGGCCATTTGGAAAAGTGGGTTATTAAGTTCAGGGGTTTGCACTTCAACAATATTCCGCTCGTAGGTTTGTCTATTCGTAATATTTACCTACCGTTCCTGCAATCTACAATTTTGTTCCACAACCCCTTCCTTTAAACCTAGTTTCTGATTCCATCCTTTTGAGCCTCATCCCTTCCTAAAATGGACCCACAGAAGAAACTTGAGGCTACGATGTACAAACTGACTACCTGTAAAGCGAAAGTCGAAAGTATAGCAAAGTATAGTCGAGACTTGAATAATGATGCTTCCAAAATTCTCTTGTTTCGTGGAATGATGACCGAAATTAAGGATCATTACAACTCATTCAACTCTTTTATGAATGAATTGATCGACCGTCACGTCGAGGTAGGTACCATATCAAAATATCCATCTGAAACGGAGAAATCGCTTCAGCAGAACTGTGATAGATATTATTATGAAGCTTGTGCTGCTCTTAAAGGGCTCGAAACCCTTCCGTCTATTCGGATGTGTCTGGTGCTGATCCGAATGGTTCGAGGTCATTTTCTTCTTCTCGTATTCTTCGACTTGGGCTCCCAATCGAAACGCTTCCCAAATTTAACGGAAATTTAGAAAAATGGCCGTTTTATCGAGATACATTTACGTCGATGGTTCACAACGAAAATGATTTTCCTGTGATGGAAAAATATAGAGCTCTGATAGGCTCATTGGAGGGACCAGCTCTTACGTTAATTAAAGGGCTTCCCGTTCTAGAGCAAAATTATGAACAAGCGTGGAAGTTACTAACTGATAACTATAATAACAAACGTGTTTTGGGCGCGAGTTACCTAAGTAAGGTGCTTGATTTCAAGCCGCTCTCTAGCCAACCTACTCTCGGTCAACTTCAAGCTTTCATCAGTAACATATGCGAAAGCGTTCAGGCGTTCAATTTATTGGCTATCCCTAATGCAGACGATTTTATTCTGCTCACTTTGGCAATGAGAGGATTGGACCCAGGCACTCGCCATGCCTTCGAAAGAAGAAATTTGGGAACAGAATTTCCGAGTTTCAAATCTCTTCATGAATTTTTGAGAGGAGAATGCACAGCTTTGACTCTCAGTGGAGGTATTCCACCTCTTAGTCAAGCGAAATCTACGCCCCAAACCTCTCATCCTCGTAAAACATATGCAAAGGGTGATTCGAAAAGTGCTCTTTTTGTGTCTGATAAAAATGAAAATTCAGGGAAGTCCCAAAAATTGTACAGGCAGCAAAACCAGAAGAAGAGTGTCTCTTCAAATCGAAGTCAGTGTCCTGTATGCTCAACCAAGCATACTCTATTTCACTGTGAGTTGTTCCGATCATCTTCTCCCAAAGAAAGATTCAATTTTTTGAGAAAATGGTCGGGATGCAGATTGTGTCTTTCCTGCGAACACGTCTCGAAACAATGTATTTCAGAGAAGCTCTGTGACACATGCAACGGGAGACACCACTCATGGCTTCATTTGCCTACTGATGGTAACAATGGTGAAACAAGCAAACCTTCTACATCTAGTACGCCTGAGAATTCGGAAAAAACCACGATCGGCAGTGCCATGTTAGGTGGGTCCTCTGAAACCGACAGCGTCGTTTTGGGCACTGTTGTTGGTCAAATGAGGGACATTTTTGGACGATTTCAAGACGTAAGAATGGTTTTGGACTGTGGAAGCCAATATTCGTTTGTAACGAAACAGTGTGTTGAACGATTGGGGTTTACTCCATCAGATTGTAACGTTGCAATTAGTGGAATTGGACATGTTTCTGTGGCCAATACCAAGGGTATTTTGGACTGCTGCTTACGATCAACAAAGACAATTCAACAATTATTCTGTCCACTAAGGCTATTGTCTTAGAAAAAATTACTGGCAACCATCCTCAAATCAACTTGCCAGCAAACTTGCGTCAAAAATATTTGAATTTCGCCCTTGCTGATGATCAGTTTTGGAAACCGGGCCCCATAGAGTTTCTCCTTGGGAGTGATCTATTCTACGATGTTATATCTGGAAAACCGATTCAAGTGGCTCCTAATATTCCCAAGTTGACACCAACCATTTTTGGTTACGTGGTCGGAGGAAGGTTTCAAAAACCAGATCAGCAACGTTCCGGAACTGTTCTTTTTGCTCAGTCCAATGATTTGGCCAACATAATGGAGAACTTTTGGTTGGTCGAAGAAGTCGCCCCGAAGCAGCTGAAGTCAGCCGATGATGTTTATTGTGAACAGCATTTCGCTCGAACCCACTCTCGGACCCCAACCGGCCGTTATGTTGTATCCTTGCCTTTCAAGGAGCCACCACCTAATCTCACAAGTTCACGTCTTACCGCTAAGGTTCGATTTCTTAACCTTGAGCAGAAACTAATCAAAAATCCACCTTTAAAGGATTCTTATTCTCAGTTTATGCGGGAATATTTTGACTTAAAGCACATGTCGATTGCCGATGAACCTGCTGCTTACATGATACCACACCATGGAGTGTATAAAGTAAACGATCCCAACCCAAAACTAAGAGTCGTATTCGATGCATCCTGCAGAACTCACAATGGGAGCCTCAATGAATTCCTTCATGCCGGTCCAACTCTACAAAATGATATTGGCATAATCCTTCTGAGATTCAGAAGACACCGGATTGTTTTTACTGCTGATATCGTCAAAAATTTTCGCCAGGTTCTTTTGGATCCTATGGACAGGAAGTATCAGCACATATTATGGCGATCGGACCAAAACCAGGAACTTGTTGAGTACCAGCTCAATACGGTTACATACGGTACTAAGTCTGCTCCGTACCTGTGTATTCGAACGCTCCATCAGCTCGTTCGTGATGAAGGACTGACATTTCCTGCTGCATCAGAGACACTGATGCTTGATACGTATGTCGATGACATAGCGTCTGGAGCTGAGACACTTGGTGAGGCTATTGACTTGAAAAATCAACTCATTGACTTGCTGCAAAGAGGCCAGTTTGAGTTGAGCAAATGGACCTCAAATGTGCCTGAACTGTTGGAAGAATCTTCTGCTGAACAAATTCCGCTGAATTTATCTCTTGACGATAAATTGATCAAATTTTGGGGCTTCAGTGGGACCCCGTGAGAGATGGTTTCACATATAGTATTGATGCTCCTGCCTTGAACATGACAAAACGATCGATCCTTTCGTCAATCGCTCGCATTTTCGATCCCCTTGGGTACGTCTCACCCGTGGTATGTTATGCCAAAATAATTCTTCAGCGCTGCTGGGTAGCCAAGGTTGATTGGGACACAGTTGTTCCCAAGGATATTGCTGCAGATTGGGAAAGATTTGTTTCTGAATTGCATGTCATGAGCACCATCGTGATTTCTCGATACATACCTATCATGAAGGCTGAAAGAATGGACGTTGTTGGTTTTTGTGACGCTTCTGAACTTGCGTATGGAGCTAGCATTTACCTACGTATTCAGAAATCATCAAGCACTGAGTCATATTTGCTGAAGTCGAAAACTAAACTGTCTCCGTTGAAGAGACTGACAGTCCCAAGGCTTGAACTTTCAGCTGCTCTTCTCTTAAGTAAAGTTTATCAGTCTCTTCACAGTTACCTTTCAACTCTTCAAATCTCAAAATGCTTCTGGTTTTCAGATTCCACAGTAACATTGGGATGGCTTAGAGCTGAACCTGCAAATCTCAAAACTTGGGTCGCTCACAGAGTTGTTGAGGTTAATGAGACAATGAACAGCTCGGATTGGCACCATGTAAGAACTCATGAAAACCCGGCGGATTGCGCTTCGCGCGGTTGTTTGCCTTCGGAATTCGTCACTCACCCTCTCTGGATGAATGGACCTGACTGGTTGTGTCAGCCATTTCAGTCGTGGCCTATAGTAAGCATCACCGAGCTAACTCACAACGAACCTCTCCCTGAATTGAAAGGGAACAACACATGTCTTTTGACTGAGTCTCCGTCATTGGAGTTTTTGACTTGGATGGAGAAATTCTCATCGTATGGAAAGGTCCTGAGAATAATGGCGTACATTGTTCGGTTTTTGAAGGTGGTCGTTGGTTGGCCTGCTACTGGTTCTACCAGCAGAAAGGAGCTTAGAGAAAAATTTCTGGATTCAACATTTGAGGAAACGATTAAGAGGGTTCCTGCCATAACAGCTGTTGAATATGAAGTGTCTGAACGAATATTCATCAGGCTGGTTCAGCAGAGTCACTTCCCTGAACTCATCGAGGGTTCACCACCGAGGGTATCGTCACACTGCTCGTCTCAACCCATTTGTTGATCTGCGTGGTGTCGTCAGGGTGGGCGGTAGACTCACCAAAGCACCCATTCCTCATGACGTGAAATTTCCTATACTTTTGCCTAAGACGGGGCATTTTGTGCGGCTGTTTGTGGATCATCATCACCGTGCCCATCTGCATATAGGGTCATCATCACTACTCGCCATCCTACGAAACTGTTACTGGATCCTGTCAGGCCGATCTGTTATCAAACAACGAGTTCATCGCTGTGCAGTCTGTGTCAAGGCCACCAAGCAACCTAAGGTACCTTTCATGGGAAATCTGCCCTCTTCACGCTTTAAAGAAGGAAGAGCATTTGCTCAGGTGGGCGTTGACTTTTCTGGGCCGTTCTCTATTAGAGATTCTCTGCGTCGGAAGGCTCCTGTTTCCAAGGCCTGGATGTGCCTGTTTGTTTGCATGGCATCAAAGGCTCTACATTTGGAGTTGGTCTCCAGTCTTTCAACCCCAGCCTTCCTTTCAACCCTGGACCGATTTATTGCCCGCCGTGGTTTGCCTTCAAGGATGCATTCTGATTGTGGAACAAATTTCGTGGGAGCAAGCCGTGAATTAAAGGAGTTTCACCGATGGTACTCCGAGGAAGCAACTGCTCAAGCCATAGACAGCCACCTTGCTCAGAAGGGAATAGAATGGTCCTTCAACCCTCCAGCGGCACCTAATTTTGGGGGACTCTGGGAGGCAGGCGTCAAATCCGCAAAATCCATTCTCCATCGTATTTCTCAAGACACAACATTCACTTTCGAGGAATTGAGTACAATGTTTTGCCGCATTGAAGCCGTACTCAATTCACGTCCATTATGTCCTGTATCAGATGACCCAGAAAGTTTGGAAGCTCTAACGCCAGGTCATTTTCTGATAGGAGCGCCATTGTTGGCCAGGCCAGAGCCAATGCTCGTTGACCTTCCAGAAAATAGACTGTCTCGATGGCAATTGGTGCAGCAACGAGCTCAACACTTTTGGGTACGTTGGAGAAAGGAATATCTTTCGACCCTACAGGAAAGAGGAAAATGGTTGAAGAAATCACCTAACATGGAAGTCGGAGAATTAGTAATCCTCAAGGACCGGAAGGATCCGCCAACCCATTGGACGCTGGCCAGAATTGTCAGAGCTTCGCCTGGAGATGATGGAATCACGCGAGTCGTCGAGGTACGCACTGCTTCTGGAGTCTTTTCTCGACCAGTATCGAAGCTCGTGTCCCTCAAGCAAGTCACGCAGCCTGAGTCCTAGAATCCCACCAAGCTCCTTACCTCTTCCTGAAATTTTCATGTAAAATTTGATGGGCGGTATGTTCGGAATAGATCATTTGATAGATGTTCTTGCACGATGTTCTATTTATATTTTATTTATCGCTATTGTCCTTGAGACCTCTTCGCGACCTTCAGGGACTGCGACCTATGGATCTTCAGACACCTACCCCCTTCCCTTCCGCAACAACTTCTGGCCAGCCCTGGACCTGAAAAATCAGTCTCGAAGCCATTGTATAGCGTTGAGGATCCTCTCCAATTATTCGTCGAAGACGTTCTTCCGAATTAAGAAAACCTGCGGGCGTTGAGCCGAAAATACCGATTGCTGTGCGATCCTTCCGAAGGTGTCAAACTACTTCGCCTGGCTACACGTTCATCAATATTCAAAAGCAGGTCAGATCTAGGCCATTTATGCCTTTCTGTATTCCTCGTATACGTGCTTATTCTCTGCCCGGCATCACGTCCAAATTCTTCATTCAGGATTCATCGTACCTACATGGATTTTGAGAACAATTATAAAACAGATACCTACTAAGTTAAAATAAAATTACAGTCTACTAAAGTCGTCGTTATCATTTTAAAATTCCCTAAATCCCTGTGCCAAGCGTTTAGTTTAAAATTCCATGTCAAGTTGATTGACATCGTATGAAAAACATCGATGTCGATAACATCGTAAGTAAAAAAA
>CM019167.2:47355032-47411669 GCA_009739505.2 Apolygus lucorum | reverse complement strand
TTTGCGTATGCGCAGTGGCTACTATCAGTCCTGGGGTGATGATTTTCATCACCGTCTACACAACCAACCCGCACAATCCCTGAAAAATTCATTGAAATCGGACAATAACTTCGTATAGTTATGCGCGTTACAAGGAATTCATGACAGACACACGGAGACAGAACCAAAATTGTTCAGAAAGGTCTAAAACGCAAAACGCGAGTGAAAATTTTGATTTTGGAGGAACTTTTTTTCCGTCCCTTGAAAAGTGAAAACAAAGCTTCCCGCTACCTTGGTAGACTCGGAAGCAATAGTATTATTTTTGATGGGCAAATCCAAAGGGAAATAAAGAAAAATTGGAAAAATGCACGAATTGGTTTATTATTTTCAATAATAAGCCTTGGAATCGAGCAAGAAAAAAAATATTTTGAGGTGGTTGTCAAACGCTGCACAAACGAGAACCGATATCAACCTTGCATGGAGACAAGGGTGGATCAAATTTTGATCTTGTCACCCTTGGACCAATAGAAAGTCCTATGCCAACTTTTGAATTTTTTTGGCCCAGTAAAAAAAAATCCGTTTTGAAGGAGTGCAGTGTGATCAGTGTATGAAGTGTAAAGTGACAAAATTCACTAGCAGGAAAATTACACGATTTGCAACGCTTTGGTGCCTCATAAAAAACGCTGCAAATCATTGCTCAAAGGTTTATTATTTTCTGTATAGATCACCCGTCTGTATATATCACTAGTTCTCCATCAATAGCACCTACCACCATCTGTATTCTCCCTTGACCTTCCCTCTCAAATTTCAGCTTCCTGCGTTCAATAGGATTGAAAATGGCTTCGGAGCTCACTCAGCTGATCAGTGATGTGAGGAGTGAAGAAGATCTCCTCGAATGCTGGAGACGCCTGGAAGAGCACTTCTATTCAATAGGATTGGAACTGGCTTTGGGAGCTCACTCAGCTGAACAGTAATCTGAGGTGTGAAGAAGATCTCCTCGAATGCTGGAGACGCCTGGAAGAGCACTTCCATTCAATAGGATTGAAAAATGGCTTTGGAGCTCAACTCATCTGATCAGTGATCTGAAGAGTGAAGAAGATCTCCTCGAATGCTGGAGACGCCTGGAAGAGCACTTCCATTCAATAGGATTGAAAATGGCTTTGGGAGCTCACTCAGCTGATCAGTGATCTGAAGAGTGAAGAAGATCTCCTCGAATGCTGGAGACGCCTGAAAGAGCACTTCCATTCATAGGATTGAAAATGGCTTTGGAGCTCACTCAGCTGATCAGTGATCTGAAGAGTGAAGAAGATCTCCTCGAATGCTGGAGACGCCTGGAAGAGCACTTCCATTCAATAGGATTGAAAATGGCTTTGGAGCTCACTCAGCTGATCAGTGATCTGAAGAGTGAAGAAGCCTTTGAGCATGATTGGCAAGCGTTTTTTAGCCCACCAACATTTTTTTTACCTACCAACTTTTTCTTACCTACCAGCTAGGTACTACCTACCACACCATACTGGGCTTCACACCTTCACAATCAAGTTTATTAGAAAGAACTAAACGCTTCACACTCGATTGGAAAAATAGAAAGCTTCATATGGAAATTGATTACTGGTTACGCAGGAGGCAAAACTGTATACAAATCGAAGAAATGAACAGCGATCGCATTTTAGTCCGATAAAATTTGAATGGAGATTAGACCTCTTTTGCGATTCACACTCATGATTCTGTTTTATCGAAGGAAAACCTTCAAGTACTCGTAGGGACCGAACGGTTTGTCCTACAGAGCTCCGGGTGGTCTCAAAAATTTTTAAAAATTCAATACTATTTAAAATTGGTGAGAAAAAACGATACCTTTATTTCGAGAGTTTCGAAGCTAGGGCACTCTTGAAATTTCACAACCCTTAATTTTCACCCCTTAGAAGTGACTGACATCAACCAAAAGCTTCGGGGCACAACTAGACCCCAAATGGAGCCCATATACCAAATTTGAAACCAATCGGTCCAGTGTTGCTAAGAAAAGTGCCGCGTACGGCGTACGGCGGACGGACGGAAATTTTAACACAGAATGTGTTTTTGCGATGACCTACCGAAAAAAAAATCGTCACGAAAAAGCGACAGATAAAACATCTGGTGATATGTTTATTGGTTGTCATGTTAATGTCAACTCCACATTTATTATTGTTGTTTTTTATTTACGGATGACTAGTATCGCAAAAAACACATTCTGTGTTCCTATGATTTCATACAGAGTATGGAAAAAGAAATAAACCGGGGGGTGCAGGGGGGCGGAGCCCCCCGCCGAGGCGCAAAGCGCCGAGTTTTTATTCGATTTTCGTATTCTACGTACTTTGAAACGTAAAACATCAAATTTTGAGGGGGGTTAAAATTATTTTTTTCTTGCTCGATTCCAAAGGCTTATTATTGAAAATAATAAACCAAAAACGCTGAACTTAGCAATTTAAGCCTTATTACGGGTGTGATCAAAACCATTAGAAGAAACTAAACTAAAGAGAAAAACAAAGCTAATTATAGTGTTTAAAGGAGACAGCAACTGCCAATCCGTTCTCTAGATTCTTCTTCTATTTTCTTTCATCACATTATCAGATTATTCTTCACATCAGATCTTCCATCACATCAGATTATTCTGTTTCTTTCATCACAAATCGGCAGGTGCCTATCAAACTACCACCCACTCCTCGTGCAGCCATTTGCTCACCGCCACGCTCTCTCTCGCACGATCGATTATGTGAATAGTTCTTCCAACCCGCCGCTAGAGTCCCAAGGGGCAGGGCGAATAATCTCTCCCATTGATTCGCCTTCAGTTTCTCAAAGTAGCACGATCATATCCACGTTATTTGATTTTTCCGAGAACTAATTAGTAATTCGTTTCACTTCAATGACGGAAAACTGAATCACTGATTACATTTTTTTATGTTGGTGTCAGTGTTTCGATACACCTTCTTGATCCGTGCAGTAACGTCAAAGTTGATCGTTAACGCTAATTTACAGTGACAAGTTTGTTAAAACTGCGAGAGTTTACTGTCTGCATTTTTCGCTCGAGTTTTCTACTATTCCGTGGCAAAAGTGTTCGATCCGGAAGATTTTATGGGTGTTTTGGATCAGTGCGGGGTGACCCCGGCCCCAGCCGTGATCTCCAACAACGTCGAGCAGGCAGCTCAGGTTTGTTCTCTGCCTCTGCCACCCCAGCAGTTCATCACAAACTACACGGATGACAACATCAAGAGGGGCCGTGCCCCCAGGCCTCCACCTCCGGTACATGAGACGTATTCCATGTTCGGAAACACGTTCAACGCCGATGACACCATTATCCGCCCATTGGAACAACAGGTGAGCTATGAACTTTCACTGGTATGTTGACAGATAAACGTACATTATTACTTCCTGACAGGTAATTTGAAGCTTCACTTCGTTGACATTAAGATTTTAACCTTGTGTTGAAATTTAAAAAAAATATTGTTTACTGAGGGAATATTGTTTAGGGGAGGTGGTAGGAACCGTTTTGGTTGAGCACAGACTCAAAGATACCTCCGAGTAGTTATGGAACTTGTATGAGAGCTGCTACCAACGTAAAATGGAGTTCTAGAGGTGTTGTGCCTTCGAGGTGAAAGAAAAGTTACTTATCAAAACATGGATATGATATTGTAGACACACAACTTAGATTTGAGGCGAACGATAGCATCACCACAGTCAGGAAAGCTTGCATGGAATTGTGTAAATCGGTTGTAGTTATGCATTAAAATTGTTACACAAATTATCAGAAATCCCCGTAGCTTGGTACAATAATACAGTTACCAAATACAGTGTCGGCTAGTGTTCCGAATTGTGACTGAGGCACAAAATCCCTAATGAAATTATATCGACCGTGGGGGAGGGGGGGGGGGGGGGGTAACGTCCCAATGTATGAATATTTATTTATTCCATTAATTTTGGTATGCCTCAAATTTGGGCTAAGCAGTAAGCTGCGTACCTAATATTTTTTTAAATTAATAAAGATATTAGTGGCAATAATAGAGAGTTCCTAGTAGGATCGATTTGGCTTAGATACAGCACACCAGAACAGGATCATCCGCCATGTTTCCAATACGGCGCGCCTGGATTGCCTCCTAGTGACGTATTCTACCGTAATAATACGTCACTGGATCGGATACGGCGCCAAATTGATAGTGTGTGTGTAAAACATCACGCCGTATCTAAGCCGAACCAAACCCACTAGGAACTAGTAGGGTCGATATGGCGCTGCCGGAACCGGATTGTCCGCCATGTTTTCAATATGGCGCGCCAGATTACCTCCGAGTGACGTATTCTGCCGTAATATTACGGTGCCAGATTGAGAGTGTGTGTCTGTAATAATATGGCACCGGATTGAGAGTGTGTGTGTAATATGGCACTCTGTATCTAAGCCAAACCAAACCCACTAGGAAATCTCTAATAGAGAGTTCCTAAACTGCATCTTGCTTAATGGATAATGTTACAGGCATCGCTGTTATGAATCTGTCTAGGTTGAGTCAAATCGGATGCTAACCCTAGATGAACGTCAGCAAAAATAACGGCGATGTTGAACAATTTTACAGCGATGACAAAAGTGACGTGAAAGTTAAAGTGACAGGAATTTCTGGCTTCGCCGTTAGATCCTCAGTTCTCTATTGTTGACTGCCTTCGTTTTTCAAGTTCGTTGTTCGCTATTTCAAGTACATCTTGTCAAGGTGTTTGTTCGAGATGGATCATTTTATGAATTTGTACGTTGCGGGTCTACTTTCCCCTGAAGATATGATCACCGTGCTGGAGATGTCACATGAGGACCCACACCAGGGAGAACCCCTATGCCAGTGATAGTGTGATTACAGAGCCTCTCAGTTAGGGCATTCGAAGAGTTACATGACACACACCGGGATGAAACCCCATGCCCGTGATAAGTGTGATCACAGAGCCTCTCAGCTAGGGCATTTGAAGAAACTTTGTGGGGGCGTTTTTCATTCCTTGAGAAACACATCAGTATAAATTTCAAATGAAATTTGAAAGGGTGCACGATGATGATGACGATTTGAAGACGTTATGGGTCATGGGAGGGGGGGGGGGGGTGAACACTAATGTGGATAGGCAGGTATTTGATGAAAACCGCAGGACGGGTACCACACCACACATGTGAAACCACACTCATTAAGGGTGAAACAAAGCTTTATTTTCCCTCGCAACCTGGTTTGATATTTGCACCCAAATCTATTTGATGGGGTTATAAGTGCAATGATATGCACCAAGTAGGTAATTAGGTCCTCGTTGAAATAAATTTGAAGTTGATATGAACAACGCAAAAACTTGCTGTTACGGTTGAGAGATATTTATAGCTGTAGGTTCACAGTAAGAATGAGTCAGTTTTGGCCGCAGGGATACTCTTTCCCATTAGGTTGGGATCACTGGCATTGTGGAGCGGGGTCATCCAACGCACACAGAAATTATGTAAAGGAGTAGAGAAAGTTCATACATGAGTGATCAAGAGATGTGTGGCTACTTGGGTGCTTCCACATCTCTCCTTTTTTTTAATCATTCAATGAATAACAAATCATCGCTAATTTATTTTTCCTTTTCTACCCTCAGGGCATAAAAAGGCTCTATCCTCACAACTTCGACCGACGTCGAGAACTGAGGAAACTCAACCACTCGCTGCTCGTCAATTTCCTGGATTTGCTGGACATGTTGGTGAGGTGTCCTGAGTCTGGACGAAGAACTGAGAAAGTGGACGATCTGAGCCTTCTGTTCATCCACATCCACCACCTCTTGAATGAATTCAGGCCACACCAGGCGAGGGAGACGCTGAGGGTGATGATGGATCTGCAGAGGAGGCAGCGGATTGAGATATCTTTGAGATTTCAGAAGCATCTTGATAAGGTTCGTTTTGACTTAAGTGTGCATGTTTATTAACAGAAACGAAATTGGCCCTACATTTTTTGACACGTCAGTTTTTCGAGTTATGCCTCATAGAAATACTTTTAAATCAAGGACGAAAACAATGCCTCCCTTTCAAAATGTAGTGGCTCCTTCCTCGCAGCAAGTATGAAATAACTTCTACTTCTAGATGTGTTCAGTTCAATTCATTGAAATATCTTGGTTTCCAATCTAAAACCGATGTTTTAGTTCTCCATTGTAGTCATGGAAAGAATGAGAATCTAGGGGAAGAACGGGGTGGAACGGCGTGAGCGCTGCCTAGCGCAGATGAGATGAACCTTCCAGAGCTCAAAAACCTAGGTTATCTCTCTTATCAGTTGGCTTATGTGATGTAGGTATCGTGTGTTGTGTTTATAATTCTTAAATAAATAATAGAATGCTTTAAAAATTAATGTTGTTTACTCACGAGTACTTAGATTTTCATTTCAGACTGAATGCCTTTCTTATTGATGCCTCAAACAGATTTTATTGCCTTTTTCATTGAGGGCAAATTTCTGGTTTCGTAAAGATTAGGCAGAGACGTACAGACATTGCCATCGGTTGATAACGGAGGTGCACCCATCTTGCCAAAAAAGAAGAGAAGGTTCTTCTTATCGTTGCTAGAGAGAGCTCGGGCCGTTCCACCACTTTCTTTCCCTAGATGCTCCTATGGAAAGAGACCAGATTTTTATACAATTTCATAAATATCCTAATCTCTTCATCTGAGGTATAATATGATTCTACTATTGTTTAAGTTTACTTCATTAGGTGCTCTGTCTCAAATTTTGTGCTGCATGTTCGAGACTAGGCGGTATCTGTAGAAGAAGTGGCAACTCCCGCTAGGCTTGCTGGTGGTAAAAGTAGTTTGTTCGTACGTCCAATAGAGTGCTCTGATTAAAATTACCTTGGAGAGATCCTTCTTTTTACGAGTGCCAACTTTTTACATTTTTGGTTTATTATTTTCAATAATGAACCTTTGGAATCGACCAAGAAATTTTTTTTTTAACCCCCCTCAAAATTTGTTGGTTTACGTTTCAAGGTACGTAGAATCCAAAAATCGAAAAAAAATTTGGCCGTCCGTCCGCCGTACGCGGCACTTTCCTCACTTAGTATTGACCGATTTTGATGAAATTTGGTATGTAGGCTCCAGTTGGGGTCTAGTTGTGCCGCGAAGCTTTTGGTTGATGTAGGTCACTTCTAAGGGTTGAAAAAAAGGTTGGGAATTTTGAAAACGCCCTATTTCAAAAAATTTTGATATAAAGGTATTGGTTTTCCATCAATTTAAGATAGTATAGAATTTTTTGAGACCACGCGGAGCCCTGTAGGAAAAACCAGTCATTCGATGTTTTTCTTCATGTTGGTTGGTGGTAATAATGGCAAAGCCGTGTTCTTTGCAGACGAGTGATCTATATAGAAAAATAATAAACCTTTGTTTAATAATTTGCAGCGTTTTTGTAATAGAAAAAGGGGTATTTTCGACATATTCTCATTTCAGACAGAAGACATATCATCCAACTCAAGAACATAATAATAATTGTTGAAAATTCTCAACAGAGTCTCCCTCAAATTCTTGTAGGGAGCGAACAGTTTGTTAAGAGCTAGATAAGTAATAAGCTAGATATGTTATATTCTCGATCTGTATGAAAAAATTGAGCAATTTTCAATAATTCGCTGGGTTTCAAACGTTTCTATGGATGACAGTTGTTGATTGAACATTTGAAATACTGGCAATAGGGCCAACAACTAATGTCAGGGCAATTTGGAAAATACCTATCATCTCGATTAGTTATACCAAGTTCTTCTTGCAAATCTGAATGGAAAGTTATCAATACTGGACATTCGAATGGATTTGAAAAGTAGCGGCATGAAGAGAGTGTGGCCTCCCACCACTTCAGTTTCCTTAGTAGTTCTTTAGCTGAAAGTAGATGGCGCAACTGAAGCAGCCTCAAAACTGCTTGCACCCTATTTTAACATTAGCTTTCTCCTCTGTTAACTTGTCTCCAGTACTCTGTGTTGCCGCCGCCCGACGTCGCAATTTGGGCAGAGGTAGCCCGCTCGGGTTTGATTTTCATATTAGTTTGTTTTTGGTCACACACTCGCCTGGTCGCTCTGTCGGGAGGTTATCATTTTCCCGTTTACTGTTTTGTGTAGCCCGAGTTCCTTTCATGTTTTCCCTGGAAATGGCTGTAATAATGTATAGCAAGCTTCTTATCAGCGGAATTTAAAAACGCTGCAAGTTATTACACAAAGTACACGTAAACCAACAACTTTTGAGGGGGCGTTAAAAATAATTTTCTTGTTCAATTCCAAAGGTTCATTATTGAAAATAATAAACCAAAATCAAGTTTTGAGCGCTTTTTGACGATTCTGGACCATTGTGCGGCGCCAGGAATGGCAGTAGGACGACGATTCAACCTGATTTGGTTGTTTACTTTACTTTCCTTTTTCTTTACTTCATGCATTCATATTTCGATTGTGCAGGTGTACGAAATGTTACAACAAGCGATCCACAGCCTCCCGGACACCTCCGACTTCGATTCAAAATTGATTGTTCCGTCGGAATCATTCGAAAACATGGACAGCTCCAACTCGAGCCCCAACCCTGACCAACTAGCGGTGCTAGACGATATCATGTGCTCCATAGTAGATCAACTGTGAAGTTGAAGAGTGTATTGTTCCTTCGTAAAGTTTTTATTCTTTCTCATTATTTTAATATGTTTTACCTATAATTAGTTGTAATTGTATCGATACTCTTCTTGATGTTTTGGTATTATCCATGTTTCTGTTCAATTTACTCTCAATAAAGTTTTGTAATGATACTGTAATCTTTGTTGATATCCAGATCCTTCATGTTGGATACTGGTGGGTTTTACACCCCACTGATATTTCACAAAAGCTCCCTATGTCACTCCATCCTTAAGTTTCATTTTTGGCGAATGAAAATTACTGAAATCAAATTCAGCGTTCCATTTAAGAGATGTTTCTAAAACAGACAAAGCCATCGCCGGAAGGTACCATTACTGAATGCAGGTCTTAAGTCCGGAGGAAGCTAGACACTTCCGGAAAATCTATGAGGGGCTGATGAAATTATCATCTGGTCGATGACTTGCAAGTATGAAAAGATCGTGGATTCTCCAGGTATGACTTAATTCGAGGGGGAAATATTAATGCGAAATTCATCGTTCATTCTGAAAAAAACTTTATTTTGCCGGCTGGTAACGGATATTTTTTATTTCAGAAAACAAAGAGCAATGGAACCCACTTGTTCCTGAGGAAAGTGACAATAAACCTATCTGGCCGATACAGCTGTGAAGTCTCTGCAGACGCTCCTTCTTTTCGAACTGCATTGGTATCTGGAGACATGAATATTGTTGGTAAGTTGTAAAGGTCTTGGTGATGAATTGAAGGACCAAGGTGTCCCATATGTTATCCACCAAACTTTGGGAGTCGATTTTACAACTAATTTTCAACAAAAAATGTCTCTTAGCAATTTTTTTCCCCTTAAAATCCGACTTTTTTGAATTTTAAGATTTTTTCCATGTTTTCGACATTACACTTTTAAAACGGTCGTAACTCCCTTAAATTGCACTCAAAAATGAAAAATAAGGATACCGTTGGAAAGAGCGTGAAATTTCTCTATAGATGAGCCGTTGATAAATTGAGAAAAACAACGCTAGAGTAGTTTTTTTACCTCAAACTTTAGAATTTGTCAATTTCTGTTTTTTTTTTTTTCAAAAATTTTGATGATTTTTCCCCATGGAAACAAGGTATTTGCCAGAGAGACTCAAAAGCTTAAAAACTTCTTCATTTCATCAGCTTTTCAACGGTCACCCAACTTTTAGTTTCACTGTGGAATTTGAGGGAAAAAATGGTGTTTCAATGCGAAAAAACGTGTATTTTTTTCAACGAAATTGACGGTTGGACGGGAGGAATCTGCTCCGCCGCCGCTCCTCCCAAGCACCACGTCAAACCGTCGATTTCGTTGGAAAAAATACACGTTTTTTCGCATTGAAACACCATTTTCTCCCTCAAATTCCAAAGTAAAACTAAAAATTGGGTAACCGTTGGAAAGCTGATGAAATGGAGCAGTTTTTAAGCTTTTGAGCCCCTCTGGCAAATACCTTGTTTCAATGAGGAAAAATCATCAAAATTTTCACCAAAAACAGAAATTGACTATTTTTCAAGTTTGAGGTAAAAATACTACACTATCGTTTTGTTTTTCTCGACTGGTCAACGGCTCATGTATAGAGAAATTTTACGCTCTTTCCAACGATATCCTTATTTTTAATTTTTGAGTCTAATTAAGGGAGTTACAACCGTTTGAATGGTGTACCTAAGATCGAAAACACAAAAAATCTTGAAAGTCAAAAAATTCGGATTTTAAGGTGGTTAAAAGAAAATTGCTAATAGACACTTTTTGTTGCAAATTAGTTGTAGAAACTACTCACGAAGTTTGGTGGATAACATATGGGACACCCTGTATAGCCTCCCCTTTCTTCCAAAATCTATATTACGAGTGCCGTGAACCTACCGATATAATTGACCAATGTTTTTCTCTTTCAGTCGTTCCAAGCGTATTTCCTGAAATCAGAGGCATGAAGGCTCGTTATAAGCTTGGAGACATCCTCGAAGTCCAGTGCGTTTCCAAGGATTCAAGACCAGCAGCCAATTTGACGTGGTCGCTGAATGGGAAAGTGGTATGAATTTGAACGTTTAAACAACTAACGGACTACTCTGACCTCTTATAATCTCAACCCAAGAGCTGAGGTCTGTTGATTTTTTTTTACAGCTCGACTCTGAGTACGTGAAACAAGCGAATATCAAAAGGGACTCGGAGAGGGGGTTGGAAACTGCTGTATCAACGTTGACGCTGAGCCTGCATCATCATCATTTCGTTGGTGGTCGTATAAAAGTAGGTTTGGAAAAACTTTTCTGTTGTAATTTAGAATCTAGAAGATAGATAAAAATAGACAGTAAAAAAAACTATGTTTTCAAGTTTATTGCTACTGAATTCATTAAAATGTACTCGAGTCTTAGTTTTGGAATCCTTTTTATGACGTTAAAATTTAACGTCATATTTAATATGACCTTAGGATGCGGCCATAATGAATACACTTCTCGCTTTATCGCGGCAGGCGGAGAAAAAAATGTGTGAAGGCTTATGTGGGTGGCCAAAGTGCGCCTGCTTACCTGCTTTAAATCGCTCAAAATGATAATCATAATTTTCAACCAATTTCATAATTTTAACATGGAACATGTTATTGCCCTAGGGTAACTACTAGAGAAACGTTACGTGGAAAGGGGGAGAGCAACAGTCATGCGCCTTATAAACACTCCCATCATGCGCCTTATAAACACTCCCGTCACGCGTCTTACAAACACTCCCATCACGCGCCCTTTCCGACACTCCGGTTTTTGAGGCGCGAAGCTCCGAGTTTTTCTTAATGCATCTTAGATATGTTGCTGGGTATAATATAACTTTTGTGTTACACCTCTCTACGACTAAAGGTTCTGCACTCAATTTGGCTAAAACATGTTTAATGTTTTTTTAATAATTAACGCCGTAGACTTTAAGTTGATAGCATCTGGGGGGTCCAGGGGGGCAAGTGCCGAGTTTTTTAACCAACTTCATAATTTTTTAAACCAAATTCATAATTCATAACACATTTCAAGTTGTATCCTGCAATTCGTAGGGCACCATCCTCCAATTCATAGGGAAACTAGCCTTTAATTCATAGGGGCATTCATATTCTTGAAACTATCCCTCTCTCTTTGTAGGTGTTCCCAATAGAACAATATAAAGTTTAAATGACTTTAATTTAGAAATACTCATAAATTTTACTTCAAACCGACTTACACTACATACTTTTTTTAGGTAAAATGCACAGCGAGTATACATAACATTTACTGGCAAACGACGGAGAACAGCGCAGGGGAAGAGAAACCCAAAGATGCGGAGCCATCGACGTCCATCTCGAAGGATGCTCTTCAGCCTTCGAATGTGCCAAAAGAAGGTGAGCTTATTGAGAGTTTTTAACACGTTGGTTGCCCATGCCCAATCGTGGGATTACTCAGAGGGCCCACGGGTCTCTAACCTCAACACGACATTGAGACAAAAAGAACTGCAAAGCTGGAACTTGAAAAAGGTGAAGTTTGAACCAACGCTTCTCCTCCATACGAGAGATTTTCCCAACGATGCTTGGAAAAGCCTACCTGCCACACCCTTCATTGTAAACACTCATTGAAACACGAAGAGTATTTGACTCATACTGTGCATCATGGGCTGCCAACGTGTTTAGACCCATAAATGGCTAATTTGTGTTTGCATTTCGAATATCCAATACAGCCTGCATTGTTAGTCTCGTGCGAAGTTTTCTACAAGTGATAGATTATTAATATTCATTGGGGAATCCTCCTAGGGCTAGAGTGTCTAACTATGTAGAGCCTTCCTCGCTGATTACCTCGCTAAACCAGCTTTGTCATGAAGTAGCAGGTTTGCGAGTTTTCATGGAATTTTTTTTCCTTTCAATCGCTGTATAATCAAAGAATATTCTTGCATGCCTTGGATGTCATGATTCCTCCATCAAATGTTCACAAGCGACTAAATCATCACTTGTTGATCAAAGGGGTTCAGTGGTACAATTCGTGTGCCACTTATTTTGGCAAAGTGCTCTGCCGCAAAATCTAGGGGCAGAAGGGTAGAGCTACAATTTTTTAAACTGGTAAAGCTGCAAAAACACTGTCCTCACGTCAGCAAAGTGCGGTTGACCGTTCTCCCACAAAAACACAAGGTAATTCCTTCGCGACAGCCACACTGACGGTAGCTCATGTGACCTCACGTCAGATGAAGTCTGGACAACTACATTTCGGCGTGACGTGAGTTGAGATTTGACAACGATTTGGAACAAAAAAAAACAATGAGTGCGCTTTAGAGCCCGTCAACATACAACTTTTTTTTACTTGTTTTATTGCACCAAGTTACAACTTGTAAGCAACATTCTTCTGATACATAGTTGGTGTACGTTAATAAAACTAAGATACTTCACTTAGTTCTTATTGTCCTGATATTTGCACTTCATGATGGTCACACTAAGTGGATTAGATGGTGTGGCTTGGTTCTCTTAAGTCTTCTATGCAGATCATCTGTGTTGAGTAGCTGGATGACATCCTCATTTACATGATCTTGGAGCCGCAAAAGGTGATTCAAGGCTTGGCTGCGAATGACCTCATTGACTGATTCTATCTTCAGCTCGTAGTGAAGTCTGTCATTTCTAAAGTATCTGTATGCATCATCGCAGTACATTATTCTGGAAGCGCTGAATTATGTCTCGATTGCTCTGGGCTGTGCACCCCCACAGTTGTGCACAGTAAGTCCAGACGGGCTTTAGGACTTGCTTGTAAGTACAATATAAGCTTATTGTGGACAGACAATTTTGACCGTCTGCCCATCAGCCAGTATATTTTTCTGAATTTAATCAAAAGCTCAGCTTTTTTCTTCTTAACGTGGAACTTCCACCTTAGTTTGGCATCCAGCGTCATTTCAAGATATTTCGCTTCATTGGCATACGGTATCACCTTGTTATCGAGAAAGGCTGGCACATAGTTGATCCTCTTATTCGTGAAATCAACGTGCACTGACTTAGTCTCATTCATTCTAACTCTCCGTCTCACTGTCCAATCATGAATGCGGGAGATACAGAAATTTAGCTTGGTAACTGATTCACTGTTTGTTTCCCCAGTCGCTATAATTTCAGTATCATCCGCAAACGTAGCGAGGGTATTACTTTCTGTTTCTGGTAAGTCAGAAGTGTAAAGCAGGCACAGTAGTGGGCCCAGTACGCTGCCTTACGGCACCCCAGCTTGTATTATTTGTGGTTCTGAAAAAACACCATACTGTCTTATACAAAAATATCTGCTGGATATGTAGGACTGCAAGAGTGTTGCGTAGGATTCTGGCAGCATTTTACGAAGCTTGTGAATCAGTCCTTCTTGCAAAACTTTATCAAATGCCTGAGTCACATCAAGGAAGATGGCAGGTCAACATACAACTGATGATTGCCCGTGATACTGATGTGTTTACTCGTGTGAAATCACGTGACGTGAGGAGAGTGTGTTTCCACTTCAAGAAGTTCTGACCCCAAAAATTCCTCTATAAGTGGTATTACAGTTGTACTAGTGAATTTGGGGACCATCTCCCTCAGTCACGCCCCCGTATTGCTCGGGATAGGGTCTTATCCTAGGAGGCTGTAAAGCAGTAGGATCAGACTATCTGTTCCGGGCCTGTGACCAGTCATGGCTTCTGGGGCGTGGGCCGTGCCAGCATACTGGTTAACGGCCCTACCCTTAACACTGGTACTGCGGGTGGGGGGAGCCCCAGGCTACCGGCACACCAACAAAAGTCAAAGTGCCACCTGTCTGCCCCCCAATTGAGGTCGGATTTGCGGGGGTCGTGGTTTACAAAACCCAGGCTGCAGTGCGGGTTCTGCAGAACTGGGTAGGGATCAGAGGGCCATGGCCAACATGTTGACCTGGCACTCGGATCCCGGCATGTAAGTTTTCGAATTACCAAAAACTCGGGCGCCGAACCTGCTAAGACAGGAAGCATGAGCTAGTACATGCGGCTTCTACCTGTAAGAAGTAACAGGGAGATGCAATTATGCATCGACGCTGATTGTGTGAATAATCCCTCTCAGGAAGAGCTTTTCCTCTGCTGCTTGCAGTGGAGGGGGAGAGCATAAGGCTTGACCTCAGTCCTCCTTTAACCGATTTCCACTTTAGTGAATGCTGAAGGGTTATTTTAATTCAGTCGTTTCCCCCAACCATCGTACTAGATAGGAAGCTGGAGCTTGAGTGCTCCAACCAACTCCCACTGCCTCGGGAAATAACCACAGTGATCCCGTTGGATTTATTATCAAAGAATTACGTAATATCGATAGGTTTGGGCTGATAGTAACAGTAAACCCGAACTATCGACAGTTAATCACTACCACCTAGCTCGCCATTCCTCGAGTTCGTAAATTTCAATTTTAAAATGGTTCTCGTAGTCGTAAATGTAATAACTTCCCAAATCAGCCTCTCTTGAAAATCATTGTTGGTCCATTGCAGGACAAAAGAAAGACGACTCCGCCAATTCGAGGGGCCACTGCTGTTATTGTGCCAGCCACATCTTTGAACGACTGAAATCCAGTAGCGTCACAGTACCATTCAGCCTCCAACTTGTATGTCTTTATATACTACGTTATAACATAATAAGCTGAACTTCTATTTAAGGAATTATATTAAATTGGACTGGTGTATATTTTGTAAATAATATTGTTATATTTGGAATTAAATATTATGTATTTTGTTATTTAAAAGGCGTTTATTTATCGTTCCCTTCATCTAGTTTTCTAATTCTTCCGTTTATAGATAGAGTGTACATAAATCCTGACGTTAAATCCTGAGTGATTCAAAATACTGAGGGTGGGCTTTAGAAAGCAGATGCCTGTTGATAATCGTACTTACTGTTGCCCTATACTTATGGGTTGAGAAAATAATAAAGTTTCACAATTCTTCTATTTGAACTGATTCTTATTACTTATGAATAATGTTGAGAGCTACCGCTCACTGAGGGTCTCTTCCCAGTAACGGAGCTGAATTGATTTATCAATTTCCTTCTGATCCAAAACTGGCATAGTCACCTGCGATCATCATTGTCCAGTTTTGGGTCTGTGGTCAGCTCAAAGGTGACGTCACCCCCCCCCCCCCCTCAGACTGAAGACGCTGCCTCCACCTAGTGCGTCCCTCACTCGGCGATGGGAGCCAGCCACTTCACCTCCACCTGCAAGCCGCCCATCTGCCGACGGAGTGGAGGGGGAATGACCTTAACAAAACCAGCGAGCAGGCCTCCCACTCAGCAGTCCCCTTCAAACAGTCAGAGAGTCAAGTCATTGTGAGCCCAGCTTGCCCGCAAACTTGCTTTCCCCCTATCTTTGTCATAATCGCCACAGTTGTAAGACCCCTGGACATCAACTCTGACGATCCCCCATCTTCACCACGATCGCCACAGTTGTACGAACCCTGGACATCAACTGGACGACTGCCACCACAACTCGCCACATCGCACCAGGAAGGATACCTCAGGGCCCTGACTCGTGTGAGTGAACTAACTAATTACTAATACATTGGCCAATGATCTAGTGACATAGTGTAAAAGTAAAGTCATAACCATAAACACAATCACCACAAAGTATTTTGTAAACAGAACTTATCTATTTTATGAACCATCTGATCGACACGGAACTTTAAACTTGAATATTCTTTTGGAACTGAAACATAACCGTCAATTTGGAGTTGTACATAAAGTTGAATCATATTGTGCCATACTTACATTTCTTGTCTTGTTTTCGCCCTTCAGGCTGTGTCGCCACACCATTCAGGTGTGCCTAGTCAATTTGATCTCGTTATTAAACTTTGGTATTAGTTGTAACCTGTAGTTGCTCAATCGAATTTTGCCTGGTGCCTCAGTGCGTGTTGTGGAGCAGGTGCATCGACCACTCCACCACAACTTTCCCGAGATTCTCTTCAGGAATACTCATTGGCCCTTTCGGCACGGACACATTTGGTGATACCGCTTTCTGTTTTGGGAACGCCCTTCAGGCAAAATATTTCAGCTTTCATCGCCACAAGCTTCTGACTCGCCGCTTCGTCGTCATGTCCAGGTAAATACTGTAAGCCGCCATTGGGCTGAGGGCCCGTAGCAAAATAACGTTGTGGGAAATTGACCTGAAAACGCAACTTAAAACTAAGTTAGAGAAGCGTTACTTAACTGGTTTGAGATGAATGTAGCGGCCGAAGATGCAATCCAGGTCGTTGTGTAGCTGAAATAAGCAACTCCCTTAAGGGGCTCCACCTCGTTGCGGCAAAGAAAAGAAAACCAAAGAAAAGCTAGGCGTCGTTGCGCAATGGAACTATTTGAAATCCTATTGGTGAAGTTTTGGCTAATTCTGTACTCTTTGATTTGACCACTAAAGAGGGAACCAGGCGTTGCTTGAAAAGAGAAGAATGAAATGCGATTCAATGTATGTGTAATCGACGTCAAGTTGTGGCATAGGCAAAATATATGTACAAAATATATCTTTGAACAAAATAAAGAATGGAAATATGATATCAATACGGCGTTGTGGTATGATTATCCTGAGGATCCTTAAAGTAGGAACAATATTTATGAGCGTTGTGGTACGTTTGACTTGAAATCCTTATGATAAGAGACAATATTTGGTAAGCGTTGTGGTACAACGGAGAGAATGACTCTAGGTTTATCTCTAATGATGCTAAGGGCGCTTGAGGGCAACCCGCAATGCAAAGTAATTAGTACTACACTGAACAAGGAACAGTTTCTGTCTTTACCCCTAATCACACCTATTATTGGCCAATAATAATGAATGTACGAGTGCACTCACAATGTAACCTCAGGGCGTGGGTCGTTCCAGGGTGTCTGTTGTTCCGTGTCCGAGTTGTGGTGGTCCAGGGTGAGCGAGGGTCTATCAGCAGTGCGAGGGGAATCACTACGGCGACTGACTGATTAGCGGGTTTGACGTTAGGTAAAAGAGCAGTTTTAATTGAGGGCGTTGCGGAAGGCAAATTTAGAGTTGTGGGGGGGTTGCGTTTGAATAGCAGCAGGGCGTATCAAGAGCGAGATCGGGGTAGTAGCTTGAAGGCAGGAAAGGGAGTGCTGGAGAGGGGTCGGGCGCGGAGGTACCTCGGTTCTCTCCCCTCCCCTTGTCACGTGACTCTTGAGCGGTTAGAGGGGGTTGACTGGCTTCTGGGGCGCCCCGTGGGGTGGGGACGCCCCGACCGGCCGGCCTTCCTCCCCTTTTCTGATTAAATTCACTCTTTAAATTCCCTTTTTAATTTCTCCTTGTGCTTCTCTATCCCGCTCCCGAGATGGGGAACATTTTATCTGTGAGCTGCGGCTCACATTCCCCGCCATTCTCGGAGCCAGTGTGGTCATTGAGCACACTGGGTATGGGGAGAGTTGTGGTCGGGTGTCTTTTCCGCAATGCTACTTCGTAGTTGTAACGTCTGCAACCCGCGCACACCTCTGGTTTTCTCCCGTTGCTGTGGTCTTCTTGACAGGTGGCCAGAACCTTTCCTCGTTTGTGGGCTCGTTTAAGGCGCTCCCAGAATTCCTTGCACGCAAAGCACCTGAATGCTATCATCTGCGCGCAATTGCGGCGGCAGATAGGACATTGCGTCTTCTTGGGCTTGTGTGATTTAGCCGGTGATTGTTTATTCCTTTTGATCACCATCTTTGGTACAGTTTTTGCAGGTACCTGGCAAGACTGGAGAACTATCTTCGGTTCCCTAATTGGCGTTGGCAGGAACGCAACGCCCCCCTGGCTGATACTTGGTGAGGACGAGCGTGACGTTCCCCGGCTTCCTTGTGTAATGCCAGATGAGTTGCGGTCTGCCGGTGCTTTAAACGGCGAGATTCGGTGGCTGGCTAGTTGCGGGCTGGGTGTTCGGGATCTTACTCGCGTTGCTCGGTTCACCGGTGAGATGTCGCTGGCCGACGTGGCAGAGGACAACCTTCGAGGGGCTGTTGCTCTTTTTGGTATTTCCGACCCACTGGCCGAAGTTGTCGAGGACGGTCGGCGTGCCGCAACTGGATGTTTGCCTATACCCGATCCACTGGCCTGTGGGGGAATTTCTTTAGGCTGCTGCTCGGCTGTCGATGTTAAATCTGTCTGGTTGGTGGTTAGCACCTTTTCGGGTAACTCGCATTTCACTATTTTCTTCAGCTCTTCTATCTCTTTCCTGTCCGTTTCCTTTTCTTTTATGAATTTTGCCCTTTCCGCCAGCCATTTTTCTTGCCTCTCCAACAGTTCATCTCTTTCTTGGGCGATTCGTTGGTACTGAGGGATCCAGCGGGAAACTCTCAGCATGTGTACCACGGCGGCTTGCCCATTCGCGACCCGCGTCAGCCTAATGTCGCTCCTGGCGGCGTGGCGCACACAATTCACAATGCCCGCCAAGGTCTGTTCGGGAAAAGTGCAGGGCTCAGGGGTGGTAACCACGTCGGCGGGGATGGTTGCATTTGCGTCCGTCTCCTCCTGGAACGTGTCCAAGATTTGTTGAACGAATTCGTCAAACGGTGGATCTCCCTCCATTTCTTCTTCTAATTCTAATTGCTTCTGGGTCATCCTGAAACATACAAGAATCGCGACTAAACATCCCGGCCCTTGAAAAGTGCAATAGATGAAAACGTTACGGCCGGCTAATAGGTGCAATGGTTGGTTTGATTAAGGGTATTATTTTGACCGTAAGGGTCCATAATATTGTTTGTCCTGAAGGGACCTAAATTTTCCTTGAAGAGTTTTCCTATGGAGACCTGAAGGGTCCTCCTAGCTCATATTGATATCATATGTCATTGACTTTAATTGGTATGGTTCATATCTGTCTGTATAAGGGCGCCTAAATGCAGTTTCCGGTAGTCGACAGGCGGTCGTTGGCGCAGTTCATACGACCGCTTCCTGGTTCCACCTTCCTTGTCCGTACTGTCTCCAGGGTTGAGTTGCGGTTGACCCAGCGTTTCGCTTTCCAAATCGTTGTGTTGAGGTTCGGTCCTTCCAGCTTCAGCTATCGTTTCGGGAGGTGAACTCATGGCGTCGACAAAGGTCTCTTCCTCATTGTCTAGTTCCGAGGCGACGCTTTCTTCTTTTGGCTCAGTTGCGCCACTCGTTGTGGTTTTGACAACGTTGTGCCGGCTGTCATCAATGCCCACGTTGCTATCCCCTCCGACTTCCTCATCACTTCCCATCAGCATTTCCTCCTCCGTCTCCTCCCTTATAGGTTCCACCGGTCCCGCGTCCTCAGTTGTGTGTTCCGTTGCGCCGGCGTCTATGAACGACTCATCCGGGATTCCGTCCACAAAGGCGGGTTTCAGCCTGTTTAGGTGGACAGTCTGCTGGCGGATATCGGCGGCATCACGGATCTGGTACGTCACGTCCGAAAGCTTGCGAGTCACCACCCAGGGTCCAGACCACGGGCTCCAAAATTTTCTTGCTACACCAGCGGGCGGCTGAACATCACGCAGGTACACCTGATCACCCTCATTGAAGGATCGTACCGATCGTCGCTGGTTAATAGCTGTGCTCCTTTTCTTCCACGCCTCGTGCAAGTAATATTTCGTTGCGTTGCGGGCCTGTTGTAGGTTTCTGAGAATGGTGGCTCCTTCCACTCCAGGCGACAATCCTTGCAGCGATTCGTTTGGGAGGCGAATCTCCCGACCGAATGTCAAGAAATTTGGCGTAAACCCCGTGCTCTTATGGGGTGTTGCGCGGTGGGCAGCCAATGCTACGGGTATCATTTCCTCCCAGGCCGTTGTACGTTTACAGATCTTAGCCAGGATGGTGGCGAATGTCCTATGAAAGCGCTCACACACGCCGTTTCCCTCGGGATGGTATGCTGTTGTGTATATTTGCTGGATTCCCCATCTCTCACACAGTTCTCTCGTGGAACGGGCCGTGAACGCCGTACCACGGTCGGATACCATTCTCTCCGGTACTCCATGGGTCGGAATATACCTTGTTGCTAAAATTCGGGCAACGGTTGCGGCGGAACAATCTGACACCGCATAGGCCTCCGCATATTTGGTGAAGTGATCCACAGCAGTCATGATGTAACGGGACGCCGTTCCGGTCGATATAGGTCCCACAAAATCCACACCGACAATTTGACCCGGGCGCTCGGGGAGCAATGGCTTCTGCAGCGGTTGTTTCAAATTGTTGGGTGTCATCCGCCTCTGGCATGTGTCGCATGATCGCACGAACTTTTGGACGTCCTGCCTCAGCTTTGGCCATATTCCCAGACGTCGCACCAATTTTTCCGTAACCTCGGCACCAGGATGACCTGCCCACATATTCCGATGGCAACGGTGCACTAACCATTCTCGCAGGGTTCCAGGCATCATCGGTACCCATTCGTCATGGCCATCCAATCGCACCTGCGCCTCCCATACACCCTCGTGTCGACGGATTCGATCGTGATGTCGCCCCGCCACGGTCGCCTGTATCCAGACATCCAGGTTTTGTGCCGCGATCATTAATTCCTTTGGAAAGTCCAAGGTCAGTGCAGCCACTCCAATACGGCTGAGTCCGTCCGCGTGGGCCATGGCTGTTCCGGGCCGGTATCTCGGCACGTAATTATACTCAGCCAATCGCATGATCCAGCGTCCAATTCGAGAAGTGGGATCCTTCAGCCTGAGAGCGGCCGTCAGGGCCATATGGTCGGTCTGCAATTCAAAGGTTGCACCGAGCAAATATTCCTGGAAGTGCCTCACCGCCCAAACCACCGCCAACAGTTCCCGCTCCGTTACGGAATAACGGGTTTCCGCCGGATTCAATTTTCGGCTGGCAAATGCAACCGGTCTTTCCTCACCGTCGAACTCTTGCGACAGCACCGCCCCCAAAGCGGTACCCGAGGCGTCCGTTGCCAATATGAAAGGTTTCTCCAAATCCGGGTAGGCCAAAACGGGCTCCGACGTGAGTTGTCTTTTGAGGTCCTCAAATGCTTGCTGTTGCTCGACTTTCCACTCGTAGGGCACAGTTTTTTTCAGGAGGCTTGTTAACGGGACCGCTCTAGCCGCGAATTCCGGAATGAAACGCCTGTAGAATCCGGCCAATCCCAAAAAGGATTGCAGTTGCGTTTTTGTGCGGGGTACCGGGAATTCATCGATGGCCCGTGTCTTGGTCGAATCCGTTAAGAGGCCCTCCGGCGTAACCTTGTGTCCCAAAAATTGGACCTCCCCCTTCAAAAAGTCGCATTTGGGCAGATTCACCTGGAGTCGGGCGTCCTGTAGTCGCTCGAATACCCTTCTGAGTTTAGCCAGGTGCTCCTCTCGGGTTGCGGAAAATATTATGACGTCGTCTAAATAGACAAGGCAGTCATATCCTAGCAGGTCATCTAGTACATCGTTCATCACACGTTGAAACGTTGCAGGGGCATTCTTGAGCCCGAACGGCATACGATGGTACTCAAAATGGCGGCCAAGTACAGAGAACGCTGTCTTTTCCCTTGACTCCGGATGGACGGGTATCTGATGATATCCAGAAATCAGATCTAAGGTAGAGAAATACCTACTTTTCCCCAGGGCAGCCAGCGTTTCTTGCATCCTTGGTAGGGGATACGCATCTCCTTTCGTAATTTTGTTTAGTAACCTGAAGTCCGTGCAAAAACGCCATTTTTGTTCTTCGCCCGGCGGAGTTTTCTTTTTCACCAACAAAACAGGGGCGCACCAGGGGCTTTGTGATGGACTGATTATACCGTTGGTAAGCATGTCCTTGACTTGCGCCTCAACCACGTCACGCAACGCATGTGGAATAGGATACGGTTTTTGCGCAGTAACGGTGTTCTGGGTGGGTTCGATTCGGTGGGTGACTTCAAGGCTGCAACCCTCCGCCGAAGGTGGTCTGAAAAGTTCCCGGAACTGTCCAAGCACGGCTTTAGTCGGGTTGGCGTCCTCCTCTGTCAAGTGACGCAGCTTTTCTGTCACCAAATCCTCAAATTCGGGGCTAGGTTCCTCCCATTGGTCGGTCGGCAGAAGTTCCCACTCCTCCGTTTGACCGGTCCAATCGTCATTGTGCGTCCACCGATCCAATGCGCCAGTTCCCATGACCTCCGCAGAATGTTCATTTTCAGACCCTTCCATTGTCTGTAGATTCGCGACAGTAGGTCCTACCTTCTCTTCGGAATTCAGTCGCGGAGTTGCGAGTGGAGTTGCGGTTTGAACGGCAGATAACGTTGCGGATGTTTGTATGGTGGTAGTTGCGGTCCTTTCCGCGAGGGTTTCAGGTCGCTCCTCCGTGGGTTTCCATGACATTGCGGGACGCGTCGTGGGGGGGGTTGCGAACAACTCCGGAGCGATTACGGTTCGGCCCTCCTCCAGTTCTTCCGGCTGTACGAGGGGCGTGGTAGAGGGGGTTGCGGGCGACCCCGTAACGGGAACGGCGGTTTCGTCCTCGAATTCCTTAGGTGGCGCTAGGAGCGTGATGGGGGGTGTTGCGACTGACTTGGTAACGGTTTCGTAGCGTTCCGGTTCGGATTCTCGTGAATCGACCCGATCCTTCCTTTCATCATCCTGCGAGGCGGGGGTGACGGAAGCGGACAAGGGGGTACTGGGAAGGGTTGCGTTGTGTTCCTGTATAGGGAAAACGTTCTCGTTCGCAACTGTCTTCCGCCCCCTTGGCAGCAACACCGTTCCCACGCTGCAGGGCTCAAAGGGTTCCTCATCCATTCTTATCGTCGCGCCCTCCGGCCCTTGATGTTGGTACTCCATTTGCGGTCCTGTCGTAAGAGTTATAGGAACTTTCCGAAGTATGTCCAGTCCCAACAGATCCAAAGTCGCGTCCCGGTTGGCAAACACCACGAACGTATGCATAAACTGATGTGTTCCGATTTGGGTGAGTAGATGTTGCTCCCCTGCGAACGGAAGTGCAGAACCGTCAGCGCCCCACGCCACGGTTTTCGTCGGAAGCAGTGGAATTCCCTTTACGGGGCTGGACAACACTGATAATGCCGCCCCCGTATCGATGAGCATATTTCTTATCTCCGGTCCCAGTCGAATTTTCATCCGTATCGTCCTCGTCATAGGTTGTTCCACGGCGGGGATGTGGTTCTCGCCTTTCGGTGGGTTGTAACGGGTGACCTCCCCGGAAGTACTTGGTTTTTCTTCTCGGCGGCCGGGAGGATTCGAGATTGGTAGAAGTTTTCGCTTTCTGTAACACTCCTCCTCCAGATGTTCGCGAAGACCGCAAAAATCGCAGAAAATTGTTCGTTGTGGGCTCACAGGACAGTCAACGGGGAAATGTTGTTTACTTGCACAAAACATGCAGGGAAAGCGGGGTAAAGGTTGCTCCGCTGCTCGCTGATTCCCCATTTCGGAACGATAGGGTTCCCTTCCGTCCATATCCCGTGCCGGTCGATTCGCCGAATACGGAGGTAACGGTAGTTGTTCGTTTCGCCGCTCCTCCTCCGGATACCCTTTAGCGTTATCCCGGTCTCGCTTTGGACACCTAGCCGCAAAATGCTCGGTGCTTCCACACTTATAACATCGTCGATCATTTACAGCGGCCAGCTCCCATCTCTCCTCGACCTCCTCACCCACTTCCAGCGTCTCCTCAATCTCCTCCGCTCTCTTGAGGGCGGTGCGCAAGGTGATTGGTCGATTCGCGACCAGGAACGCGCTCAAACGTCCTCCGACTCCCCGTATGAAGGCGCTTAGAGTTTTTCTATCTACCCACGTGTTTTTGTCGTGTGCGTCTAGGTTGATGCCCTCCTCTATGATGGCACAACGGGCCAAACCTCTAACCCTGTCGGCAAACTGACGTAAGGTTTCCGACGAACTACGCTTCACGGTCCACAGCATAGCTGCGGCGTGTTGAGGGTTTTCCTTCCTGAACCAAACGAGCATTTCGTCTCGTGCGACGCGGTACGCTTGTTCATTGTCTAAATTATCCTGACGGTCGATAAGGAATTGCTTAGCTGTTCCTCTCGCTTTTGCCCGGAGCAACCTCATTTTCTGTATCGCCGGAAGATTGGCGGTGACCGCATCGAAATTTGCGAAGAAAGAGGCGACGTTTAAAGCTCCCACCGCATCAGGGTCCCATGGTTCAATCTCAAGGAACAGCGACCTAGGGATGTCTTCCTTATCCCCACCCCTAGACATTCTGTTGTAATTTTGCAGTAACGTCGTCATTTCTTTCATCGTCTGTGTCATCGACTCGATGGATTCAACTCCCACAGTTACGGGTGATGTGGGTGGGTCGGGGTTGAAAACGTCTTTCTCGTAGGTCGACATGACTAGGAAATACGCGTTACACAGGCGTCAAGAAGTCAGTTAGTCGTGGTATCTGTCGTTGCACAACAGTGCAGTTTAGGTGACTCGAAATTCTTGAAAAATCGGCCGAGTTGCACAACGGTGCGTAATGGAAATTGGGCACAACGGTGCTTCAACAAACAATAAATTTGCACAACGGTGCGTGAACAAAAAAAAATATTCGCACAACTGTGCGTAAACAACAAGAACTACTTATGGGTCGCAATCGGCGACAACAATGCACTTTTCGCAGGCGTACAATGAGGAATTTCACCGATTTCTGTTTGCATTTTTCCTGAATAGTTAATGGTGTGGGATAGATGAAAATCGGGCTGATTTCGGAAAATAAGTCTCCTGTTATTTTTGGGAGACAGTCAAAATTTTTAATTTCAAAACTAACCGGGAAAACAGACGTCCAGCGGGAACGCTCGCTGATTGGGCTGTTCGGATCGCCATCTCCTCCCAGTGTTGCCCATTGGGACGACGAAATCGTGTTTTCTAAGAGAAAAGTTATCAAACAAAAACAGAGGAAACCTAATTTTCCCCATCTCGCTTTTTCTATTTTTTTCTTCAGTTTTTCGATTTCGAACTTTACTGTTTCATGAAATTTTGCATCTGGGGACTATGGATTTCTCGATCTCAGCGCTTCAAGCGGCCATAAATGAACTATTCCAGCATGACGTCATTTTCCCGGTTTTTTTAAACATTCGTATTTTCTACACTGTTTTGTTTATTCGTAAATTAGGAAGTTCGGGCTGAAAGTTTGCCTTAGGGGGTTTTTAGAGGTGCTGAATCCGATTTTGGGGTCAAAAATAGGAAATTCCGACATGGTGAAATTCCTCATTAAAATTGGGATGCACAGCCTACCTACGCTATAGCAAAGCGCCTGCTCAATAGTGGTATACTTTGGTACAAAATAGTAAGTAGATTCAGTAACCAGATAACTCGATTTCAAGTTGCGTTGCAGAGGAAATTTTAAATTTACGTTGCGGCAATAATTGTTAAACAAAATGCGTTGTGGAAGCGACGAAACTGAATTTAAAATTTCGATGTGGGCGCAACTGACAACGTTGTGATGAACTAAATTGAATTTAAAATTGCGTTGTGGACGCAACTGACAACGTTGTGACGAAATAAATTGAATTTAAATTGAGTTGCTTTATCAAGAAATAACGTTGTTGTGATAAAAAAAATGATTTTACTACTAAGTTGCTGAAGGCAATTGCACAACGTTATGGCGTTACAATTAATTTGTTTGGGTCCGCTACGAGGCTTGCCTCGTACTAGATCCGTATCGCTGCCACCATTTTGTAAGCCGCCATTGGGCTGAGGGCCCGTAGCAAAATAACGTTGTGGGAAATTGACCTGAAAACGCAACTTAAAACTAAGTTAGAGAAGCGTTACTTAACTGGTTTGAGATGAATGTAGCGGCCGAAGATGCAATCCAGGTCGTTGTGTAGCTGAAATAAGCAACTCCCTTAAGGGGCTCCACCTCGTTGCGGCAAAGAAAAGAAAACCAAAGAAAAGCTAGGCGTCGTTGCGCAATGGAACTATTTGAAATCCTATTGGTGAAGTTTTGGCTAATTCTGTACTCTTTGATTTGACCACTAAAGAGGGAACCAGGCGTTGCTTGAAAAGAGAAGAATGAAATGCGATTCAATGTATGTGTAATCGACGTCAAGTTGTGGCATAGGCAAAATATATGTACAAAATATATCTTTGAACAAAATAAAGAATGGAAATATGATATCAATACGGCGTTGTGGTATGATTATCCTGAGGATCCTTAAAGTAGGAACAATATTTATGAGCGTTGTGGTACGTTTGACTTGAAATCCTTATGATAAGAGACAATATTTGGTAAGCGTTGTGGTACAACGGAGAGAATGACTCTAGGTTTATCTCTAATGATGCTAAGGGCGCTTGAGGGCAACCCGCAATGCAAAGTAATTAGTACTACACTGAACAAGGAACAGTTTCTGTCTTTACCCCTAATCACACCTATTATTGGCCAATAATAATGAATGTACGAGTGCACTCACAATGTAACCTCAGGGCGTGGGTCGTTCCAGGATGTCTGTTGTTCCGTGTCCGAGTTGTGGTGGTCCAGGGTGAGCGAGGGTCTATCAGCAGTGCGAGGGGAATTAGCGGGTTTGACGTTAGGTAAAAGAGCAGTTTTAATTGAGGGCGTTGCGGAAGGCAAATTTAGAGTTGTGGGGGGGTTGCGTTTGAATAGCAGCAGGGCGTATCAAGAGCGAGATCGGGGTAGTAGCTTGAAGGCAGGAAAGGGAGTGCTGGAGAGGGGTCGGGCGCGGAGGTACCTCGGTTCTCTCCCCTCCCCTTGTCACGTGACTCTTGAGCGGTTAGAGGGGGTTGACTGGCTTCTGGGGCGCTCCGTGGGGTGGGGACGCCCCGACCGGCCGGCCTTCCTCCCCTTTTCTGATTAATTTCACTCTTTAAATTCCCTTTTTAATTTCTCCTTGTGCTTCTCTATCCCGCTCCCGAGATGGGGAACATTTTATCTGTGAGCTGCGGCTCACAATACCATTCGCTACCCTTGTGGCTTATTCATTCTGTTTCGAATATTTGCTTGTTCACGCCCCACCTGAGCTCGCCAGACTTACTCAATCGGGGAACTTGGGATCGGCACGTTGATTCAAACCCTCCCTCGGACCGATATCAATTTCGCCGTGGCATAAGACCTCAACATAGTCGAACATACAACCCCCGCTAATCCCCGGCGAATCGTCAAACACAACCGCCACGAGTAAACGGGGGCCTACAATGTTATTACCTAATAACAGAGGCAAGAAATTACTTTACTACAAAAAACATTCTGGGTTTACTGGGAAAGAAAATTAAAGAGTCAACTTTTGGCTGGGTTTGTATTCGTATAAAAGAATTCACTACGTTTTTGTATTTCGTGGTAGATTCTCAATAGTAGGTAACCAAGAGACGAGATCGACATCAGTGATCTAAAATGAATAGTGCAAGCTGAAAAATTCATCGTGGAAAATAACTTTAAATTATAATTTATTCATCGGGAAATCGTTAGTAAAGAACTAACCATCACATGAAATACCCTGTGTGAGATGTTCGTGGCAATCCTTTTCATTTTGCTCAGATACGTTGATGCCCAGTTCCCAGATTCAGAGTACTGCTCTATTGTCTGCGACACCGGACGGCACACTATGTGCGCCTATGAGGTAAGTAAACCATTCATAATTTGTTTGTAATGTCACAATTTGATCACGGATTTGCGCCCCCATTAGAGGTAAACATTACGGTCATGTATGTATCCATTGTTGATATTTCCAAATAGACTGTAGAGCCAACTGGTAGGCCTAGGAATTTCAAAATAATTGTCTCTGCTCAGTTATCAAACTTATTCCTCTAGGGAGTACATACCTGCCTAAGAGTGTTTCTAACCCGTTTGCATTTCAGCCTGTCAGCAGACACTGCCACCGTGTAGAGAATTTGATGGACCCTCAAAGAAGGCAGAAAATACTGAGTTTGCATAACTCATTCAGAAACGTCGCAGCTGGAGGATCACACGCATTCCAGAAAACTCAAAGCTCAAACATGCGACAGTTAGTAAGTCATGAGAGAATATTACTACTCATCTAAACAATATGGTAGGTACGAGGGGAGACCCAAAAACCACGAGACTTTTATTATAACTTCTTTATTTTGGAATATTTTCTCTCCAAACTTTTATCTCCTTCAAAGTACCCACCCATCATTGGACCGTATACACTTGTCCAATCAACCACCTTTCAAAGCAATCTTTAAATTCATTTAAATTTATGCATTTAGTGCCATCTAGCGATTTTTGTTTTATTTTTTCCACAGAACCAAAACGCTTCCCTTTCGGGTCTCTTTTTCAGTGTGGAGAACAGAAAGAAAGTAAACAATGGGGGTCATCCCAGTTTTTGCCAAAAATTGCTTCACAGACAGAGTGCTATGAGCAGGTGCGTCGTTGTGATGAATGAACCAATCGCCAGAGAGCAAAAAACCCGCCCTTTTCTGCCTGATGTTTTCCCTCCACCTCTGATTGAGACAACCTGATGACAAGTCATGTCACACAGCTGATCATTTTTCCCCCACTTTCACGTCAAAGCACAGCTTATCAACCTTTGATTGAAACTTCCTGATAACAAGGGAGTCATGTCACACAGCTGAATAAATGTCCCACGACGATCTTCATTGATCAGAGTGTTGATTTTTTCAACATTGTCCTTGAGGTTGAATGGTGCCATGATTGAGGCTGGTCCTCAATAAAAATTTCACCTTTTTTGAAACATGAAAATCACTCAAAACCCCGAGCTCTACTCAACGCAATTTCCTTGTAGGCAATTTGAAGGATTTCAATCGCTTCCACGGCCGATTTCTCGAGGGGAAAACAAAACTCCACCGCCTTGCATTGTTCTCCAGGGTCAGCCATCTCACGTTTTTGCCGAGAAGAAAAAAGATGTTTCACTCAAAAAATCACTAGGGTTAAAAAAGTTCACCCCAGCAACCTTCACATACTGGTTTGTTTCAGCTAAGATACGGCGCACCATAGCCAGATCGTCCACCATGTTTTCAATTCGGTGCACCAGATTGCCTCCCAGTGACATATTCTACCGTAATATTATGGCGTTCTTATCACAATATGGCGCTGAATTGAGAGTGTATGTGTGATATGTCACGCCATATCTAAGCGGAACCAAACCCACTAGGAACTCTATTGCCAGTTGTTAGCCAGCGGGAGTCTTCATTATTTTTATGTCCACCTCTTATATGCTACTGCCTGGTCCTCATTACTCAACTGGATTTTTCAACTGCGCGAGATACTGATCCAGGTGATATTGAGGAGGGAAATGGAGAGGACCTGGGACCAGACATCACGAGGGGCGAGGTGGCGTACGCTATTAAGGTGCAGAAGAATGGGAAAGCGGTGGGGCCGGATGCCATGTACGGTGAGGTGCTGAAGGTTCTCGCCGAGGCTGATGGTGTTGGTTTGACCCTTTTGACTGCTGTCTTCAACTTGATATATAAGTCTGGGTCTTTCCCAGAAGCCTGGTTGACATCTACTTTTGTGCCTCTTCCAAAAAAGCGGAATGCTTTGTCGTGTGATGACTTTAGAATGATAAGCCTCATGTCTCACGTATTGAAGGTTTTTCTTCGTGTAATTCACACAAGGATTTTCAGGAAGTGTGAGGCACAGGTTAGTGAGACCCAGTTTGGCTTTAGGAGTGGGGTTGGAACAAGAGAAGCGCTTTTCTCCCTCAGTGTGTTATTGCAGCGGTGCCGTGATATGAATTGCAAGGTCTTTGCATGTTTTGTCGATTATCAGAAGGCGTTCGACTGTGTCCGTCATGAAAAGCTGATCGAGATCCTGAAGTGCGCCGGGATTGATCAGCGAGATATTAGGATTATTGCCAACCTGTACTGGGAGCAAACTGCTGCGGTGAGGGTTACAAGCAATGGTCATCATGCTCGCTCGGACACGGTTCAAATTAGGAAGGGGGTACGGCAGGGTTGTGTTCTGTCTCCGATCCTGTTCAACCTGTACTCAGAGGCTATTTTCCGCGAGGCCCTTGGTGAGTCCAACGAGGGAATCATTGTAAATGGGATTCCTATTAACAGCATTCGGTACGCTGATGATACCGTTGTTTTAGCAAGAAGCCAGGGCGAGCTGCAGCGCCTGATGAATCAAGTTGTGGAAACGAGCGCTGACTTTGGGCTGCATGTCAACTGTTCGAAGACTAAGGTTATGGTTTTCTCGAAGGCGCCAGAAGCGGCTGTTCTGTGGATCGATGGGAAGGAGGTTCAGCAAGTCTCCTCGTACAAATATTTGGGCGCCCAAGTGAATGAGCAGTGCAATCAAAAAGCTGAGATATTATCCCGAATGGCTCAGGCTAAGAGAGCTTTCTTTAACATGAAGAACTTTTTCGTACGAAGGGAGTTGACTCTTGCACTTAGAATACGTATGCTAAGATGTTATGTTCTATCCGTTTTCCTCTACGGCTGTGAGTCTTGGACCCTGAGCTCGTATTTAGAGGGGCGGATAGAGGCATTTGAGATGTATTTGTACCGACGTATCCTCAAGATTCCTTGGGTCGACAAAGTGACAAACGTCGAGGTGTTACGGAGAATGGGGAAGGAGAAGGAGCTCCTCCTCACAGTGAAGGAAAGGAAAGCTCGGTATCTTGGCCATATTATGCGGGGAGAAAAGTACGAGGTGCTTCGGCTCATCATCGAGGGGAAGATAGAGGGCAATCGGTCGGTTGGAAGGCGCCAAAATTCGTGGTTGAGGGATCTGCGCACGTGGTTTGGCTGTTCTTCGCTCGACCTGTTTCGGGCGGCTGCATCCAGGGAATCGTTCGCCATCATGATCGCCAACCTTCGTTTGGAGACGGCGTCATAAGAAGAAGAAGAAGAGATACTGAGAGATTTGGGAGGTGACTATGCACCAAACCTCCCAAGCATCATTGCCCTTTGATCGTAGTAAGCAGAAAGGAGTGAACCAGAGCTCTGTAACTGACCTTTCAATGTTGTCAACCCATGGCAGCAATTGGCAAACTTTGTTGATAGGAAGTACCCATGACATATCGAATTGAGATCCCTCCTCCTTCAGGTTTTTGGGTGTTTTGGAGTAATGGAGGGTGCGCCTTGATTTTTTTTAGATTTTTAATCGAAAGTAGACTACATCCTGAGAATTTTGCACCAACTGCGACCTTCTAGCGTGATTTATGACCTCTCGCCTGGGCGGGACCCCCCAGCCCTCTGTGACGTCATAAAAGGTCGAAACTTTAAAAATTCAAAGGAAAAGATTTACGCACGCTAGAAGGTCGACCAAAACTCTCAGAATGAGGTCTACCTTAGATTAAAAATTACAGTAATAGTTTTTCCTACCCAGGCACACACCCTATTCAAAAATAATAATGATTTAATAAAACCTTAATATAATACCAATCTGGATAAGGCTATTTTTAAAATTGTTTTTTAGAATAAAATTTCAGTAATAATCATTGCAACAGTACTAATGTGATGTCGAAATATGTATTTTTTAGTACTGGGACTTGGAACTCGAAGGAATTGCTGAGCGTTGGGCTTCTCAGTGCAATGTGACGTCAAACGATGATTGCAGGGATGTTAGTGAGTAACAGAAACATAATTAATGACATAAATATATTGCATACATAGTAAGTATTGCATCAGTGGTGGTCAAGTTACCACAAGCATATCCACTCGTTTTGTCTCAAGTTCCTTCTTGTGTTAAGTTCGACAATTTTCAATCTGAAGTGCTGTTTCTTCGAAACACTTACTAGTGCAGTAAAAACAGCTTGTGTTAATGTGATTTACCCTACATGTTTGGCGACGAGAAAAAGAAATAATTGGTTTACGTAATTACAAGGAAGAAAGGGCTTTCTTCGTGGAAGAAACAATTAGCCACATTGCGTGAGTTTTGTGAAGGACTACGACCAAGATAACATTTCAATGCCTGGATCATAAAGATGATCTGATAATTACGGCTCTGGCTCACAGAATGAGTTATAACTTGTTGTTTGGCGTTCCACCGTTGTGTTACAGCAATACAATTGTATGTGGGAACATCACATCGTCCCTGTCACAAGTGGCGCTATGATTCAGCCCTACTTTCTGGTACGTGACAACATCCATCCAGGTAGTGGAAAATTACAAAACTAACGTGCTTTACTACCTTTCTTGTTGGCATGTAGGTTGTCTAGGCCATCAAGGGTGAAGAAAAGATGGTGATATTTTCAACATTCTACTGCGATAGATCATGTATGGAGGAAATACTGTTATCTCAAAATACATTGGGATGTAAACTTGAATTTGCGATAGTTGAAAGTAATCTATACGCAACTGCAAGGGATGCCCCCTGGAATGCATGCATTAAGGTGGATCCACAAGAAAAAAAGAAAAAGAAAGGTCAGAGTGACAGAAAGAAATAACACAATCTGATCGGCTGATTTGACAGAATGGCGGGAGACATTTTTATACCATCGACCCTCTTTATAGTGGTTGATAACCACTAGTGGAGGTTGCACTAGAAGGCAAGGCTTCCAGAGGAAGGTTATCATTCTGTCCAGGTGAACCTTCTGCCTACACCCTCCACTGGTTTTCTCGTTCTTCCGACCTTTCCATCCCATGTGAATCCAGCTTTACTTAACAATATGTTTCTAATAATTCTCAAAAATTTTTCAGCACGATTCAAGGTGGGACAGGTGATGTCCAAGTCCAGAGCTCTCACGCTTAGTTTGGATTATTATGATACACTTTTCAACATGGTGTGGTTCGCCGAAGTTGAAGAGTTATCAAGATGTTGCGCAAAATCGAAGTACAGCAAGCAACAAAGGTACATACATTGATTCTTGATTGATTTATTGTAGGTATAAGAACTTAGGATCTATAAATAATGCAAAACAGATCAAAAGAACCTGCAGGAAGCCATGAGAAGTAAGTAGGTATTTTGATTAGACCTTGGTGCTGTGGAAACCCAAACTAGCATTGCACTCTCATTTTGCGATTACCTGCCTCCTTCAAAAATGGATGGAATTCAGAGGGCAGACAGTAACAGTAACCGTGTAAACAGTTCAGGAGTCAACTCCATCCTCTTCACTGTTCCTGGGGATCCATTCATCAGTTCACATGTTCTTCAACCCGTTGCATCTCTTGAGACCATCTGGTTGGCAATCAAAAATTGATCCTTTTTCAAACTGTTTTCTTCAAATCTGCTCAGAATTCCATTTTAGGAGATTGTACCAATTTTGAGCTCAAAGTTAACTAGGAATTAAAAAAGATAAAGGTCATATCACATGAGCGATTTTTTGGCTGAAAATTAAGATGGATTGTGAAGAGGAAGAAGTGTGGGGTCCAAGTATCCATCCAGTGGGTTTTCTGGATCAACTTCTCCACCCCCACAGCATAGTCTGCACCATGATGGAGGGTTTTTTCAAGCTTTGCAAAAAATAGAGTTTGGTCCAAGTTGATCATGGAAAACCACTGGATTAATACTTGTACCCCAAACTTTTTCCTCTTCACATTTCAGCTAAATTTCCAGCTGAAAAATTGCTTGTGTTATATGGCCTTAAGACCATGTAAGAACTTTGAGTCGTTACTAATTTGGGCATAAGGAGGTGAACATGGTGGCCTTTTGAACCATCTACTGAGTAGCTTGCCAAGTAAACAGTGCAAAGCAAACTGAGTAGTGAAGCTCGGCACCCTCAAAGCTCAGAGCAGCACTAGTATCACCTGGCCTGTCAGAGTTGAACATCCACTTCATGAGCTGTGTTTGTAAGTTAGACACTTACAGTATCCACGCCCCAAGAAGTTCGTTATTTCCCCAATTCAGCTAGGGGATCAACATGACAGGGTAGAAAACTAAATACAATTTAGTGAATCTGTGTGTTTATTGATCTGCCCACAGCAATCACATGACATCACTGGCACAACGACAGTGCCTAGGGCCCAGCAAAACTAGATGAAATGTGTTCAAAATTCGTCAGATTACTTAATTTTGATTTCTGTTTGACCAAAATGAGGAGAATCACATTTTCCTTGACATTTCCTAGTTGAAGAAATCCAGTGGCGCAACACATTTTCCCCTCTTTGGCGGCATTTGCCTATCGCTTTAGAGAAACCCAGATTAACCTTTCATGTCGACAACACTGGGGGGAAACTTGTGTTAAAGCTTCCAATTCATTGACTTAAATCGTACCTAATGTTCAGGATGAAATATCATCATGGAGTATAATTTTGTGTGAGTGCATTGCACTTCTCAAGGGCGTGATTGTGGGAGATGTTTGCTACTATTTCCTGTGACATAGCATACGTCACGAATTTTCCCCAAATCAACTTCATCCCTTACGTCTTCTTTTACAGGAGCATAAAACACGTGGCACAGATTTTATATGCCAAAGCCACGCGGGTAGGGTGCGCTGACGTCATCATCAAAAGAGCCCGTGATCTCAAACCGATGAGGGTGACAATTTGCAACTACGGACCAGGAGTGGTCGAAGGCGAAGAGCTATTCAAGATCGGAGAACCCTGTAAAAGCTGCCCTGTCGGAACGATGTGCCGAGGACCATATTCTAAGTACCCCCATCTTTGCAGTGGTACCTAGTAGTATGTTGTAATAGTTTCTGCTTATTATGAGTGCAATACAATGGGTGCCATTTATCAGATGCAAAAAAAGTTCCATGTACGATTATCAAGAGTGAGGGATACATTACAAATTTTTTTTTTTTTTTGAAAACTCAACTTGTTCCTCAGAACGTTTAAAAATCATTGAAAAGCTCAATAAATTTTCTCAAGGAAACATAACTTTCCAAGATTCCCATTCAGTTCTTGTAAGCACAAAATCAATTCTAAACTTTGGAAATATTTAAATCTTGAACAATTTATTTTTCCACTTTGAACTGCGTGGATTTTGGACCGATTTTGATGAAATTTGGTACGTGGGCTCCATTTGGGGTCTTCCGAAGCTTTTGGTTTGTTAGTCACTTCTAAGGGGTGAACTCTTCTGTACGGTGTAATCATAGTTGAATTTGTATGGGCAATAAAGAAGTTATGATAATTTTGCTGTAAGGTCTAAAATACGAGAGAGAAATTTTTAGTGAAAAAGGCGGCATTTTGAGCAGGTTTCCGAACTAGTCGTAAAACCCTCAGGACTACTGGACCCAGTTATGCAAATACCTGGTAAGCGACAAAAATCGAAAATCGAGTTTTTGGTATCGTTGGATTCAGCTTGTCAAGATCTACGATTCTGGAGTGGTTTCATTCAGTTATGTTTATTAAAAGTAATTAAATTATTACGTCAGGTAAGCGACAAGCCTTGTATCCGCGGTTTTTTATTTTGCAAAAACCTGGTAAGCGCCAAATGTTGAATTTTATTTCGCAAATACCTAGTAAGCGCCACTAGGTTTCATTACAAATACCAGGTAAGCACCAATTGGTCACTAAAGTAGTTACGCAAACACCTGGTAACCGCCAGAGATCGTCGTTTACCAGGGATTTGCGTAAATTCAGCTGGGCCAAACATCTGAGTCAACAAGCTGGTAAGCGACTGATTAAGGCTAAAGGGGATGACAAGTGTGCGAGAGAGACAGCTATATCGGGAAAAGAGAGAGTCAGGAGCTCAATCATTTTCCCAAAAGTTCTCAGCTATCAGTGGACCGATTTTCATTCTGTAAAATTATTTGGTTTCCTTTCTTCGTATTCCATCTTTGTGCCATGTCAAATTTCTCATAAAATCTATATTTTTTGACGAAACACCATAATTAATCTTTTGGTGATTCACTCATTGACCAAATATGCGGGCACTAGAATAAATTTTCCCAAAACCGAGATACCAGGCATATTCTAGCAGATGTCTCTGTTGAATTCTTTGACCATGACGTCACAATCGCATTAGTGATATTCGACGGTTCGGTGGAACCTCCCTTTCGGGTTATAATGTTTTGCGTTACCTCATACCACGTTCTTGTGTTACTCGTTCCAATGACTTGTTCTTTTTAATGTTCTGCTCTTGCTAATCTGCTAATTAAAACTTCTTTCATGATCACGTCGCTTGTGTGCTCTCTGTTGTTTAATCCTTTAGGTTCTGGGACCAGTATTGTGCAGTGAAGTGAAGTTTTTTTGACTGTAAGTTTTCCATCATGGATTCATGTACGCACACTAATAATGCCATGAATTTCGAAAAACTGAAGGGTAGAGACAATTTTCGCGAATGGAAGTTTCTCATGCGCAACAGCTTAGTGATGGAAAATTTGTGGTGCTCGATCAGTGGATACCCTGATGGGGATACAACTGATGCGGCTGGCAGAGCTCGTCGGGACGAAAAAGCGTTGGCAAGAATAAGTTTATGTGTAGATAGATGCGCATTTCCGTACATTATGGAAGCAAAAACCGCTAAAGAAGCCTGGTCAGCTCTGGAAAAGGCTTCGAAGATAAAGGTCTTCACAGGCGACTTTCATTAATGAGGCGAATTTGCAATGTCAAATTAACGGAATTTTCATCTATGGAGGGATACATTAACGAAATTCTAAACATTTCGCAACAATTGTCCGCTATGGACAAGCCACTTGATGACGAGTTCCTGGGCGTAATTATGTTGTCCGGACTCACAGAAGACTATGAACCAATGATAATGGCGTTGGAGAATTCTTCAACTGAGGTGACGTCCGACTTGGTGAAAACGCGTTTGCTGCATGATGTCAGTAAGCCAAGCTGCTCTAGCCAAACTGCTCTTTATTCACAGACATTCAACAAGAAGAAGAAACCGCCGTATTGTTGGGTATGTAAAACTAAAGGTCATTATAAAAAAGATACCTGTAAACCACCTACAGTAAGCAAGGATGAAAGAGCAAGCAGACAAACGCAGTCTTCTCAACAAACAACTAATGCCAAACAGGGTGGTGCAAAACCAAAAAATAAGGCACTTTTCACACACAATAATGATTTTCCTGATCAAATGTGGCACGTTGACAGTGGTGCAAGTTCCCACATGACAGGGGACAAATGTTTACTTAATGACTTTCATCCTCTGACCACTGGACACCAAATCACAGTAGCTAATGACAACAAGCTAAAATGTTGTGGCATAGGCAATGCTTCTGTTAAATTGTATAATGGTGAAGAGAAAAACATTTCCAAGGTGCAGTACGTTCCTGGTTTGACAGCCAACTTGCTCTCAGTCAGTTCTATGATCAAGAAAGGATTCTGCGTCGTTTTTGATGAAAGAGGTTGTCACATTCTGGATGATGAAGGATTTTCGTTTGAGGGAGAGGTTGTAGCTCACGCATCTAGTGTTGGAGGTCTATATGTGCTCAATACAAATCGTGGGCACCAAGCTAACCTTGCAAAAGTAGATACAGGTCAGATGCTATGGCACAAGCGCCTAGGCCACCTGAACCATGTGAGCATGCGCCTACTCAAAAGCAACCTCGCTACTGGTATTTCCTTCAACAATGTGCCTTTCGACAATTGTGTGGCATGTGTGACAGGGAAGCAGGCTCGTGATCCCTACAAACCTTCTTCGACTGGCCGTGCAAAGAACTTGTTGGATTTGATCTGGACTGACGTGTGTGGTCCTATGCCCGAAGTGTCTTATTCAGGTTCAAGATATTTTTTAACCTTTATCGACGACCATTCGCGCAAAGTATTTGTTTATTTTTTGCACAGCAAGGACCAAGTCACAGAAAAATTCTCGCAGTTCAAGGCTCTCGTCGAAAACCAGACTGAACGGAAAATAAAAATTGTTCGTTCTGACAACGGTACAGAATTTTGTAATGGTAAGATGAAGTCGATCTTGGAGGAGTCTGGAATCACTCATCAGACGACAACGCCATACGAACCGTCTCAAAATGGTCTGGCTGAAAGGTATAACCGTACCATAATGGAAAGGGCACGTAGCATGATGCTCGAGGCAGGATCAGACAAGAGAATGTGGGCCGAAGCAGTCAACACTGCTGTGTATCTTATTAACAGATCACCTGCCAAGAAATTACCTGATAAAACGCCTCAAGAAGTTTGGACCGGCAAAAAGGTAGATTTGGGCCACCTACGAATCTTTGGAGCTCCTGCTTATGCTCATGTTCCAGACCAGAAGAGAAAGAAGCTCGACCCTAAAGCCAAAAAACTAATTTTTGTGGGGTACAGTGAAACCTCAAAGGCCTACAGACTATTTGACCCCTCTACTCATGACATTGAAATTTCGAGGACTGTAGACTTCTTCGAAAACGAGTTCATCAGTTCACAAGCTATTTTGAACAATGATAACGACACTGTTTCTGAGTCAACCTTGACAAATAATCAGACAGTTCAGACTTCTTCAGTGATACATGCCACAACGGACTATGCCAAGTCTGATGATGGTAATACTGCATCACAGTCTGAGGTATCGGAGTCGGATGAGGAAACTCAAGAGTCACAATCTGACGAAGAAACTGGATATTCTCAGTCTGAAGAGGGACAGACAGGTACGACAGATTTTGAAGATGCCAACAGCGATGCCAGTGATGCAACACTCCCCAGTTCTGAAGCTACATCAGAAAATGAAGTGGATCCTAATCGGACATACCCAGTCAGGCAAAGAGTTCCCAACTCAAGGTACGCTAATGATTACATTTTACTCTCTTTTGATGAATTTGAACCTGACACTATACAGGAGGCTCTTAGTTGTCCAAATTCTGATAAGTGGAAACATGCCATTCTTGATGAACTGAATGCTTTTGAAATTAATAAGGCTTGGACCTTAGTTGATAAGCCAGAAAACAAAAACATCATTAAAAACAAATGGGTATTCAAAATTAAGAGAAATGACAAGAATGAAATTGTTAAATACAAAGCACGTTTAGTAGCTAAGGGTTGTTCCCAAAAATATGGTGTAGACTATAATGAAACATACTCACCTGTAGTTCGTCATAGTACGATTCGTCTCTTATTAAGTATTGCAACTGAATTTGATTTAGAAGCTGAACATCTCGATGTAGATACTGCTTTTCTTAATGGAGAACTTAGTGAGGACATCTATATGGCTCAGCCTGATGGTTACCCTATTGGGGAGTTAGGCAAAGTTTGCAAGCTTAAGAGAGCGATCTATGGGCTTAAACAGGCTTCTCGTTCTTGGTATTTAAAAGCCAAAAATTTATTATTAAATTTGAAATTTTTGCAATGTAAATACGAGCAGTGTGTTTTCTATAAAATATCTAAAGGTTCCATTGTGATAATCGCTCTATACGTCGACGATTTTTTCTTAATCTATAATGATTTGAAGACTGCCAATGAAGTCAAAAGTACTTTGAAGAACCATTTTCGCATGAAAGAATTAGGACCAATTTCTTGTTGCTTGGGTATGGAAATTCAGCGAGATAGAGTAGCTAAAACTATGAAACTTAGTCAATCTCGTTACATCAACCAAGTCCTATCTAAATTTAACATGTTAGATTGTAAAATAGCTAAGACTCCATTACAACCCAAATGCAAACTGAATCCCAGTGAGACTATTGTTGAGGTTCCTTATCAGGAACTAATAGGGTCCTTAATGTATTTAAGTGTTTGCACTCGTCCAGATATCACTCATTCGGTGTCTTACTTGAGTCAATTTAATATTAAGCATGGGGCTGAACATTGGCTTGCAGCCAAGCATGTTTTACGTTACCTAAAAGGGACTATGACTGATGGGTTAATTTATAAAGCTTCAGGGCAAAAATTGACAGGATTTACTGATTCGGATTGGGGAAATAATTCTGATGGTAGATCATTCACTGGTTTTGCTTTTACCTTTGCAAATGCAGCAATATCATGGGAATGCCGCAAACAGAGTTTAGTAGCTCTTTCTTCTACTGAAGCAGAGCTGGTTGCAATTAATGAAGCTAGCCGCGAAGCAATCTACTTACAATCTTTAATCAAAGATATTTTTGTTAATTCTCAATCCATATTTGATCGTGATGGAATTGCTCTATATAACGACAATCAAAGTGCCCAGAAAATGGCATTTAATGAAAACAACAATCATAAAAGATCGAAACATATAAATATAAAGTATATTTTTATTGTAGGTACATGTTTCGGCAGTCTCAGCCGCCTTCTTCAGCCTGATAGAGGTAGGTATTATTCATAGTCCTTTCTTTAGCATTATGTTAGACCAACACATCCTCATGACCTTCATCTCTGTTGTGATTTTTGTTGCTTGTTTTTGTTTTTCAGTCTTCATTCTATTGCCTTTATACTTATTGCCAACCTTTATACTTATATTAGACTTTTAATTTTGGTTGTTGCTGCTGGAGAATCCTTACTGAGCCTTATCAGACACCACTCATAAAATTGTTATTCACAGGTGCCATGTGGTCACATGGCACCTGTGAATAACAATTTTATGAGTGGTGTCTGATAAGGCTCAGTAAGGATTCTCCAGCAGCAACAACCAAAATTAAAAGTCTAATATAAGTATAAAGGTTGGCAATAAGTATAAAGGCAATAGAATGAAGACTGAAAAACAAAAACAAGCAACAAAAATCACAACAGAGATGAGGGTCATGAGGATGTGTTGGTCTAACATAATGCTAAAGAAAGGACTATGAATAATACCTACCTCTATCAGGCTGAAGAAGGCGGCTGAGACTGCCGAAACATGTACCTACAATAAAATCACTCAAAAAAGAAGACTCCAATAAATCACTTCCCAAAAGGAAAATGGTCGCACCACAACAACCAACAAATATAAAGTATAATTTTGTAAAAGACCAAATTGAGCATAATGTCATAAATCTAATGTATCTTCCCACAGAGCAGATGCCTGCAGACATTTTAACTAAGAGTTTGGGTCCGAATAAGCATGTTTTTTGTAAAACTCAACTTCTTGGCACTGCTTGATATTATGTTATTTTTGTAATTTGTTCTTACATTTTGATTTATGTGACTTACCTGATCAAGGGAGAGTGTTGAATTCTTTGACCATGACGTCACAATCGCATTAGTGATATTCGACGGTTCGGTGGAACCTCCCTTTCGGGTTATAATGTTTTGCGTTACCTCATACCACGTTCTTGTGTTACTCGTTCCAATGACTTGTTCTTTTTTAATGTTCTGCTCTTGCTAATCTGCTAATTAAAACTTCTTTCATGATCACGTCGCTTGTGTGCTCTCTGTTGTTTAATCCTTTAGTCCCCAACATATGGAATCCATCAGAAATCAAAAATATTGAGAATTAGCGACCGAAAGAGAAAACGAAAATCAAAAGGGGTGAACTTCAGTCAGGCAACCCCCCTCGCCATTCAGAAGACAACAAACCCGCCCGTCAGCTCATCCGCCACCCGCCCAACACAGTTCCCGTACTCAGAAGTTTTATAAAACGCTTGCCAGGTGGGTGTGGCACATAGCTTCCTCGTATCCATATTTCGAAAGTATTGATACTCTTATAATTGAGAAATCATCAAAAACCCGATTTTGAGAATATCACCCCTATTATTCACTAATTATTAATAAAATCGTATGCCAAGTAGGTGTGGCACATAGCTTCCTCGTATCCACAACTCAAAAGTATTGATACTCTTATAATTGAGAAATCATCAAAAACCCGATTTTGAGAATATCACCCCTATTATTCACTAATTAATAATAAAATCGTATGCCAAGTAGGTGTGGCACATAGCTTCCTCGTATCCACAACTCAAAAGTATTGATACTCTTATAATTGAGAAATCATCAAAAACCCGATTTTGAGAATATCACCCCTATTATTCACTAATTAATAATAAAATCGTATGCCAAGTAGGTGTGGCACATAGCTTCCTCGTATCCATATTTCGAAAGTATTGATACTCTTATAATTGAGAAATCATCAAAAAACCGATTTTGAGAATATCACCCCTGTTATTCACTAATTAATAATAAAAACGTATGCTAAGTAGGTGTGGCACATAGCTTCCTCGTATCCACAACTCGAAAGTATTTGATACTACTCTTATAATTGAGAAATCATCAAAAACCCGATTTTGAGAATATCACCCCTATTATTCACTAATTAATAATAAAAACGTCCGCCAAGTAGGTGTGGCACATAGCTTCCTAATACCCATAACCCAATTGTATAGATGATCCGATGCATAGTTGTTGATCTCAAAAAATCAATCTCTTAGTACCTTCCACTACCCTCATAGGGGACCATCTACTCGCCAATCCCCATAATCCCTGAAAATTTCATCAAAATCGGATGAGAAATGTAGAAGTTACGGCTATGGCAAGGATTTCATGTTAGACAGACACGTAACCAAAATTGTTCAGGAAGGTCGTATCTAAAACGTGGACGCGAGTGGAAATTTTGATTTTGTAGAACTTTTTTTGTTCAATCTTGAAAAGTAAAAGTAATGCTTCCGCTACCTTGGCAGACTCGGAAGCAAAATGTTTGCATGAGGTTGTGCCACATAAGTACCATCTTCGTACCTAAAATACGACAGCATAGAGATAATCCTATATGCTCAGTAGGTAATAGAAACTTCAATTTCCAACTATCTGTCACAACCCTCCAAATTTGAGGTCAGACGATGATGACATTCATAGGGAACCATCCTAAGTCCCAACCACACACAACTCAGAAAAAAGTACTTTCGCGCATAATATTTGCGCGTAATTGACACTAACTTCATTTTTTTAAAACGAAACCCCCCTTTTGGTTTATTATTTTCAATAATGAACCTTTGGAATCGACCAAGAAAAAAAAATTTTAACACCCCCTCAAAATTTGATGGTTTACGTTTCAAGGTACGTAGAATCGAATAAACATTTGGCCGTCCGTCCGCCGTACGCGGCACTTTTGCAACTTAGCATTGACCGATTTTGATGAAATTTGGTATGTAGGCTCCATTTGGGGTCTAGTTGTGCCCCGAAGATTTTGGTTGATGTAGGTCACTTGTAAGGGTTCCAAAATCAATTTTGAAATTTTGAAAACGCCCTAACTCAAAAAATTTTGTTATAAAGGTATTGTTTTTCCTTCAATTTAAGATTCTATAGAATTTTTAGAATTTTTTGATACCATCATTGATATTTCATGATACCATTCATTCTTCTGTGCAACGTTAGAAAAATGAATAGATATATACAAAGGTATTAAAAAAACGTCTGCCAAGTGGGTGTGGCACATAGCTTCCTCGTATCCATAACCCGATTATATAGATGATCCGATGCATAGTAGTTAATCTCAAAACACCAATCTCTAAGTACCTTTCACTACCCTCATAGGGGACCATCTACACGCTAATCTGGACAATCCTAGAAAATTTCATCAAATTCGGATGTAAAATGTAAATGGTATGGCTGTTACAAGGATTTTACGTATGCGCATGCTAAGAGGTTTCTATAGATTTTAAGGCCTTGATTTTCATTGGAGACTATCTACAACCTAATCAGCGTAATCCCTGAAAATTTCATCGAAATCGGGTAGAAAATGTGGAAGTTATGGCCGTTTCAAGGAATTCACGTTTGCGCATGCGCAGTCGCTTCTATCAGTCCGGGGATGATGATTTTCGTAGGGGACCGTCTACACACCAACCCGATCAATCTCTGGAAATTTCATTGAAATCGGACGGAAAATGTAGAAGTTATGGCCGTTTCAAGGAATTCACGTTTGCGCATGCGCAGTCGCTTCTATCAGTCCGGGGATGATGATATTCGTAGGGGACTGTCTACACACCAACCCGCACAATCCCTGAAAATTTCATTGAAATCGGACAATAACTTCGTATAGTTATGCGCGTTACAAGGAAATCATGACAGACACACAGACACTGAACCAAAATTGTTCAGAAAGGTCTAAAACGCAAAACGCGAGTGAAAATTTTTATTTTGGAGAACTTTTTTTTTTCGTCCTTGAAAAGTGAAAACAAAGCTTCCGCTACCTTGGTAGACTCGGAAGCAATATCAAGTATGAACATATTAAAAAAAGAAACGTTGATTATTTATAGTCTTTTTATTCAATATTATTATTAAAAAAAGGTTTTTTAATTATGATTGAATAACATAAATATCCCACTTGAGTAACTATGTAATGAAAATTCATTTATCAATCAATTCATTTTCATAGTATATGATGAATATCACTCAATAAAATTGCTTATTCAGTATAACTTGGTAGGTAGATGTGGAAGTGAAATCGCAAGCAATGTTACTGATCTATTCCGTGGGGGTCAAGGAGGGTCGGATTGAAGGGGAGGGTAATAAGGGTCGCTAGGCAACCAACCTCATACTCCATTTGCTAGCAACCAATGAGCGTGCGTTATTTTTCATTTACCCTTTCCGTCTCCAATTGTCCAAGAATCGGATTTCTAACCAATCATTCATCAATTATTAATGACAATGAATATGCAAGCTATCTCATTTTTTACTCAACACCTTTAATAGCCCGAATTCTGCGATTTCATGATTTAAATAATAATAGTATGGTAAAAACTCAATGGTGGAAAGAGAGATCTACTTATTCTGGACACATTCCCGTATTATAATTGGAAAAAATCTTTCGTGGAGGATGAAAAACTTTGGGAAAACTTTTGAGTGCGACGCTAGCGCCATCTCCTAAAATCGAATCAAACTAAAGGGCTGTCCCCTTTAGCCTTAACAGATCCGTGGATTGTGGCGAGCGACCGGTTTTACGTACCTATGGGTATTACATAGTTCACGAGGAACACGATTTAGCTATGCCCTGACTATCACAAAACGTATCAATCGAGGGAGAGGGAACTATATCAATGGCGTAGAACCTGTTAGTTATAACCAAATTTATTTTCTTATCATCTACTATCTTTTTATCAACATTTTCAAGTAAGTCCAAGTACTTACATGAATTCGGTGACCATCATGCTTTCTTTTTTTTTTTCGTGCACCCTCAGTAGAAGGTTAGAAGTGACATTTTCCTGGTAAAGTCTCTGTTCTTTTTGATGTGACAACAAACAGGAAATCGACAAACTGGCACTTACCCTGTTATCAATGTTCTATTTTCTGTTCAATTAATTTCGCAATTACCAGTTAAGCGACACATTGGCGCTTACCAGGTTTTCAAAATTTAGATTTGGTCTCTGGGTGATTTTTGCAAAAACCAGGTAAGCGACAAATTGGCGCTTTCCAGGTTATTGCAATTTAGGTTTCTGCTCTTGGTGATTTTTTCAAAAACCAGGTAAGCATAAAAATGATACTTGCAGACATTTTTCTTACATTTTGACCGAATAGCTGGAAAGAACACACCAAAAAAAAAACCAGAGGCGAAGTTTGACCTCTTAATTCCCATGCCAACTACCAAAACAACGTGTATACTCGTAAAAACTTTGGACGCGTTTTTCTCAAAATCGACTTTTGTCACTTACCAGGTATTTGCATAACGAGGTCCAACTAGAGTTGGAACTGAAGTCCTGGACGCCTCTATCCCCTCCTCTTTTCAGTTCTATTGTTTCTGGTTTGGTCCCAATCTGGTTCAGGACTGCTTCTCTGAACTAACCGGGGTATTTCAATGGGTCAGAAATTCAGTTTTTCGACCTCAAATTTGGATTCAGCACCATTGAAACCAACCACCAACCACCATTGATACTCCAACTTTTTGCCCAATGTTACAATAACATGTGGTATACTAATTAATTAAAGAGATCACACGTTGAAAAAAAAGGTGGGCCTCTCTGAACTCAAACACACTTATGCTGCAGGCTGTGTGTAGTATTTTGTAGTATCCAGGAGATTCTCAGGTATGTTACCTAGGTTACCCTCAGGAAATGGTTTTATCTCTTCTCTGTGCATGGATAATTGTTTCAAGGAGAGCAACTTAATACGTCACACAACTTGCTACTTCACACCCTGCTGCCATCGTTCAGATCTTCAACTTTATTAGCTTCCCAAATTTCTTCCAAACATTTTCTCGACGAACAGACCCAATTACTGTAATTCCTGAGCCATAACCATTTGAAAAAAAAAAATAATAATAAAATTGACTGGAATACCTCATTGCCTCAATTGTATTATCAATGATACCTGTATGATAACTCCAACAGAATTAATAATCTATAATCGTCATTATATTGTGGTAGAATGCTCCCATCACCAAAACAATGGCTTTTTACAGAGTATCGTCAGTTTGACATCCCAGAAGAGAAACCGGATCCTGGAGAAATCCAAATTAATCATGGAAACGATGATTTGGCTGTGATTCCTGGTTTCGACCAACAGCTGGTTCATAATCGACATCGATCGCGATTCAACGAGAAAAAATCGGAAGAAGAAAAACCAGCCAGGAGGGAGTCGAAAAGGAGAAAAGGGATGAATGACCTGGATTTCGGCGAAGACACGAATGATTATAGCGATTACCGACAAAGGAATGAACAACTGTTTGTGAATGATGATGATAATTCCCAGGAGCATGACTACGACGATTCAGGGAAGAAACGAGTTAAAGGACGGAGGCTGAATGCGGGCAGAGCTTTGGCCGACTCAAGTGCGACTGGAGCAGGTAAGACGACAAACTTCCTTCTTCTTTTTCAATATCAATTGAGTAGTTTACTCCGTAGTTCTAGTATGGAGACTGGTAGGTACCTGCTACACAGACTGGTGGGGCAAGTATAACACTGGTGGATACTCCCAGGGATGGGATGAGAATCGGCTAGAAGGAAAGGTTTGAAATAAGAAAAGGGGGAGGGTAAAATTATTTAACTTTCTGAACGTATTTCACTGGTGGCTCTTTTATAATGAGGAATTTCACCATGTCGGAATTTCCTATTTTTGACCCCAAAATCGGATTCAGCACCTCTAAAAACCTCCTAAGGCAAACTTTCAGTCCGAACTTCCTAAATTATCAATAAACAAAACAGTGTAGAAAATACGAATGTTTAAAAAAAACCGGGAAAATTACGTCATGCTGGAATAGTTCATTTATGGCCGCTTGAAGCGCTGAGATCGAGAAATCTATAGTCCCCAGATGCAAAATTTCATGAAACAGTAAAGTTCGAAATCGAAAAACTGAAGAAAAAAATAGAAAAAGCAAGATGGGGAAAATTAGGTTTCCCCTGTTTTTGTTTGATAACTTTTCTCATAGAAAACACGATTTCGTCGTCCCAATGGGCAACACTGGGAGGAGACGGCGATCCTAACAGCCCAATCAGCGAGCGTTCCCGCTGCACGTCTGTTTTCCCGGTTAGTTTTGAAATCAAAAATTTTGATTGTCTCCCAAAAATAACAGGAGACTTATTTTCCGAAATCAGCCCGATTTTCATCTATCCCACACCATTAACTATTCAGGAAAAATGCAAACAGAAATCGGTGAAATTCCTCATTTAATTACCATAATCTGATCATAAAACATTATGATTATTGACTTTGAGGCCAATAATAATGGTAATGTGATTGTAGTAGAGAGATTTTTTAAAATTAAGTAGGAGGTCTTTGGTGAGTTGATTCACAAACTCCTTCCACTGCGACCTAATGAGGTCTATTGTGGAGTGCCTCCAGGCTATATTAGCCTACAAGAAAGGGTTTACTGAAAACCCCTTCTCCCCACTTTTTAGCAAATTGGAGAAGGTCGGTGTAGGTCACCTTAGAGATGGTGTCAGGGGCTAGGACATCACTTCCGAGTTTTGTGAATCTAGCTCGACCCAATGCTTCACAGTAGCATATTATAATATAATATGCCATTATAATATAACATATTATGTTCGGCATCCTCCGTTTCCATATTGCAGAAGCGGCAGATGTCTGTTGTTAGTTTGTCTATCTTCTTTAGGTGATATCGAAGTGGGCAGTGGCCTGTTAATAGACTCACAAGTATTCTGACGTCCTTTTTAGGCATAGCGATGAGTTCATCAGCCCGTCTCTTTGAGAACGTCACAAATAGTTTTGCCCGTCTTAGACCTGGGAGGTTTTGCCAGTATCTTACTCGCTCATTCCTTTCCCAGTTGTTAGCCACGTTCTGTAAACAGCTTTTGGTAGTTCCCAGGATCGGTTCCGGCCCTATTGGCAGGGACTCTGATCCTCTTTTGGCAAGACGATCAGCAGTTTCATTACCCTCATGACCTTCATGTCCGGGAATCCAGAGAAGGGTGACCCGATTTTTCTGGGCCACTGTTTTGAGGGTATTCAGGCATTCCCAGACCAGCTTCGAACTTATAGTGTGTGAAGCAATGGCCTTCAAGGCAGCCTGACTGTCTGACAAGATGTATACTTTGGCTTTGTTGAGATGCTTGTTCAGCATTTCTTCAGCACACAGTTGGATTGCATGGGCCTCTGCCTGAAAGATTGTGGCATTCGTCCCAAGGGACTTTACAAGGCTCGACGAAGGTCCTTTAATGCCTATGCCAGATCTTCCACACATGACTGATCCATCTGTATACCATACAAGAGAGCCCGGTACAAGGTTGGGCATCCCCTTTTTCCAGTAGTCTCTATCGTTGATGACCACCTTAAAGGGTATTTCGAAGTTTAGTTTTTCTGTCATAAGACTGTCAGAGCCATTCCACCTTCATCTTTCCCAAGAATTTTGTGGTGGTTGACAGTGGATCCTGGTCTTATGTATCCCAGCCGCAGCAGCCTTGCAGCCCCCAGGAAGGCCACTCTTTGTACATGAATATGTAGCGGCGAGAGGTCCAAAAGCACCTCCATTGCTGCAGTAGGGCAAGTAGGCATAGCGCCAGTGATTCCCAAACATGCTTGTCTTTGGACTTTGTTGAGTATCCTTTGGACACTCATTTGGTTGGTTTTGGGCCACCATATAAGAGCAGCGTAGGATACTATGGGCCTGATGATGGCTGTATACAACCATAATAATATTATTATTATGATATTATCATCTTTGGCTTGAGTCCCCAGGTTTTGCTAAACATTCTCTGTCCAGCCCACAGGATGTATCTTGCCTTGTTGGCAATCTTTCCTATGTGTGAGTTCCATGTCAATTTATGGTCTATGGTAACTCCTAGGTACTTAACTTCCGTTTTAGTGGATAGTTTTGTTCCACCAAGGTTGAGTACCTTAAGGTTCAGCTTTCGCCTGTTGGTAAAAGGTATCAGTACTGTTTTTTCTGGGTCTACATGTAAACCTTCTGCTGTACACCACTTGTGGATGATGTATAGGGCTCTCTGCATTCTGTTGGATATAGCAGTCGAATTTGCCCTTTACAATGATGGCCAAATCGTCCGCATACCCTACTGCATCGAAGCCCTCCTCCCTAAGTTCAAGGAGAAGAGAGTCAACTACAAGTAGCCATAGTAAGGGGGAGAGTACTCCCCCTTGTGGGCATCCTCTTGAAGGAATGACAGCAAGGGAACTCATCCCTAACTCAGAGTACACGATCCGCTTATTTAGCATGACCTTGATCCATTTTACTGTTTGAGGATCAATGTTCCTCTCATTCGCAGCTTTCTCTATTGATTCATAGGAGGTGTTGTCAAAAGCACCTCCTATATCCAGAAAGCAGCCGAGAGCTAGTTCTTTCACCTCCAGAGTTTTCCAAATCATATCAACCAGCTGATTCAGGGCAGTCTCTGTAGATTTGCCCTTCAGGTAGGCATGTTGGGATCTCTGCAGAGGTCTTATGGATAGGTATTCTTGTTTTATGTTCTGAAGAACCACTTTTTCCATAATTTTAAGTAGGAAGGATGAGAGGCTAATGGGTCGGTTATCCCTAGCTTGAGACGAGTTTCTGCCAGTCTTTGGGATAAAAACGACCTTTACCTTCCTCCACGCTTCAGGAATGTAAGCGAGTTGGTAACTAGCCCTAAAGACTTTAACCAGAACAGGAGTGAGTACCCCCATACCATGCTGTAGCATGGCTGGACACAGCCCATCCAGTCCGGGAGTCTTATAAGGCCTAAATGAGCTAATTGCCCATTTTACTTTCTCGGGTGTCACTAGTTTCTTTGAGGCACGTATTACCCAATTTGAAGGGCGGCAGTAGTTAGGAATATTTTGTTCCAGGTTCCCTTCAGGTAGTACGTGAGAGCCAGGGAAATGTGTTTCCAGGAGCACCTCAAGAGTCTCCTCTGCGCTCTTTGTGAACACCCCATCTGCCTTTTGAATGCAGCCCAAGGGCATGGGCCTCTCCTTAGAAAGAACCTTCTGAGTTTTGGCTACGGTCGGTTGGTCCTCCATACCCTCACAGAAGTCTCTCCAGGATTTTCTTTTGGCTTTTCGTATGGCTTTGTTGTAGGCAGTGAGGGCTTCAGTATAGGCCTCCCAAGCCCCACTACTTTTAGCCCTGTTGAAAAGTCTCCTCGTCTTCTTCCTGAGCTTATTAAGCTCATTGCTCCACCATGGGACGTTTCGGTTCGTTATTCTAGTTTTAAACCGGACAGCTTTCTTCATAGCATTTGAGAATTGCTGTATTTACAGAGTTAACAACTCTCTCCAAATCAGCAGTTGCTTGGATTTCTGAATCTAGCCCTACGAGTTCATCATCTAGAAGGGCCTGATACGCACCCCAATCGGTATTTTTGGGGTTTTGGTAAGATTCACTGTTCATGTGTGAATACTCAAGCTCAAAGGCTATTATTTTATGGTCTGACATTGAAGTTTCATTCAGAACTTGCCAGTCCTTTATTCTGGTGGCAGAAAAAGGGCTGGCAAAGGTAATATCGAGAACTTCACTTCTAGTTCTAGTAACAAATGTAGGTGTTGACCCCACATTTACCACCACCGATCCACATGAAGTTAGAAAGTCAAACAATGACTCACCACGCATGTTGGTGTCCGAGCTTCCCCAGACAAGGTGATGAGCATTGGCATCACAGCCAACCAAATAATGGAGGCTGTTTTCTTGGCAGTAATCTGTCAGTTGCTTCATCTGTAGAGGAGGGACGCACTCTTCATCGCCAGGGAAATATGCACTGGCAACTACAGTGCGGCGAACACCCTCCCCAAAGCTCTCCTCCAGGATTACTGCCACCAGATCTCTGGAAATAAATTCATACATTGGTAGGAATTTCACTGTGTTTTTTATGAGAATGGCTGCTCTAGGCCGTTCGACACTGTTACAGTAGATCAGCTTACCTGTAGTCGAAGAGAAGCCCTTCACGTGCCTCTCTCCTGCCCATGGTTCCTGCACCAGGGCAATGTCACACCCCCTCCAGGCAAAGTTCCTACCCAGGACAGCCGTGGCAGCCCTGGCAGTGTGAAGGTTTACCTGGAGGAGGCGTAGGCTGGAGGAAGTCATTTCTTCCCCCTACTCCCCCTCCCCTTCTCCTTGTAGTAGAGAGATAACCCTTGCACGAATAAAATCACTCGCGCTGAGATTGTGGAAAACCATTTTAAGAGGTATGTTGGATGTGCTTGAAAAGTTCGAGATTCTTAAGAGTGATAGATCTGGTAAATGTCTGAAGGAGGTGGTCCCTCAACATGTTTCACCGTTGATGGGTTCATTCCTGCAATAGCTTGGTCCCCCCCTTCACAATGTTACCCTCACCAATGTTTGAGCTCCCTTTCACTTTGTCTGCCTTGATTGGCATTTGATGATCCTCCCGGGTCCCTTCACTTCTCCGAGCAATTCTCCTTTCACTTATCTCCTTCAATCTGATTGGGTATGACTTTCACTTTCTCGACCAATGGGATTCAAGGTCCCTTTCACTTGTGAGTATACAAGCTATGCTCTCTGTGATGTACCTTCAGTTATTGTTTGTTACTGATGATGACCTAACCGTCGAAATCGATTTAACTTGCAACTCATTATTCTCGTGGAAGTCGACAACGTTCTTCTCAACTCCGTTTTTATTAGATAACCCTTGTGTAAGCTTTGGGACCTTGAGAAAGACACGATGTGATGAAGTATATACACCATGTTCGCCTATAAGTTTCTGCACAGGTAGTAGAGTAGAGGCATGTGGTAGCTGTGGGCTTCAAAAAAAGTGTGGATCTTGAGCACTTGAAAAGAGTCTTTTGTACAGTGAAAAATGTAAACAGAAGCATACTGTCTTGTTGGTTACCTATTATTCCTAACTAGCTGAAAGCCTGCTAAAAGCAGGCAAAAACAAATGGTAGATAAAACTTTAAAATTGAACCTAAATTTGAGATTTGGAAATTTATTAATGCAGCAGTCTAGAGAATTGAAAAACTAAAGATTGACGCTGGATTCATCAAAATTGAACAACAATTGCTAGGGAAAAATGGGAAAAACCCGTTTATTCAGTTAGGTTTCATGTCCTGGTAGGGTCTCAAAACTATTAACAGAAAACTGTTTCACTGTGTAACATCAAGTTCCAACTAGATAGAACCTAAGATCATTAGCCAATAATCAGACATACCCAACTCATGTTATCCAGGGCACAGAGATAGTCATAAATGGTCAAGGGAAAGGCACAATAAGTTTTTTCTCTGTAACAGCACTGGAACAACTGGCGTTAGACTGAGGACACTTACAGGGGAGAAAAACACTGGTGTGTTTGTGAACTGAGTAAACCTGGGTGCACACTAGTACGAGGGAGCGCATGAGGCAGCCTGAGGTGCGACATGCGTGCAGATGTGGACGGGTTTCTGAAGCAATGCAAACTGCCTGAGGCGTGCGGAAGCCGATCAGAGATGGATCGGGAGGGAAAATTAGGCGAGTGGGCGCAAGTTCACCTTATTGGGTACCGAGGAAAAATGCGTGCCTTGGGGATTGTTTCACTTCTCCAACTTCCTTCGTAGGGTTCGAATTAGGTTTGTTGCGCAGTGGGTATTGAATATGTATGAATTGGGACAACGATATGTCAATTTCGCTCATGAAAGAGTACGAAATACTGCCCGTGTTGTGGAAGAGGGACAATAAAAATTACCACAATTTGATTCTCATGTAGGACGCCTGGCGGGAGATCAGTGTAGTGCTGGGGGCAGATGTCGAAGAGATCAAGAAGCAAATTTTAGGAAAAACTATTCATTGGCAATAGAACTTTGTTAAATTTTTGTGGCCTATGAGATTGAGTCAGTAATATCATCTTGCCCATTCAGGTCAATGGCAAATTTTTACTATACTTTTTCACACTTTTCTAGGCGCTTTTCTGAACTTCTGAGTGGAATGTACAGAATGGATCGCTGCCTCGTGCGGTTTTCTGCCTCAGGACTAAAAAAAGCAAGATAGGAGGCAGAATTTTTTCCTCACCCCATTTGCCTTGTACTAGTGTGTACCCAGCTTAAAGGCCATATCACACGAGCGATTTTTCAGCTTTTTTCCGCAGAAAAATCGCTGGAACGTGAAGAGGAAGAAGTACAGTGATTCAAGTATCCATGCAAGGGAAGAAGTACAGTGTTTCAAGTATCCATGCAAGTGGGTTTTTAATTCCACTTCCCCACCCCCCATAGCACAGCCTGCACCCTGGTGGAGCGATTTTTCTAGCTTTGGAATATTTAGAACGCGTTCTAATTTTTCTAGTCCGCCATTTTGTGCAGGAAAAAAGCTGGAAGGAAACCATTCGAAGGTTCTCCATCGATAAGTAATTTGTGGTTGTAGCATTCCTTGATCTACTAGTCGACTTCTGTTCAGTTTTCTGCAGTTTTCCGAGAGAAAAATTAATCAGTTCTTCGTTCATTTTTAAACCTCCAACAAGTATGCCGCCGAAGGATATAGTGAATAGGTGGACAACAAGTGAAACTTCGCTTCTAAAACGTTGCTTCAAAATTCCACACTACTATAACCTGATCCAAAACTTGTAGTCAGTGAAAATCGCCTGGGCCGCCAGAATGCGCTCTTTTCGCAGTTTTCTGCGGTTATTCTTCTTCAACTTCGCCTAACTTATTCTAACTTCCTCTTCACGTTCCAGCGATTTTCCAGCGGAAAAAAAAGCCAAAAAATCGCTCATGTGATATGGCTTTAACACGTTCAGTGCGTATGAATAAAACCAACCCCACCCCACCAGGCGGATTGGTTTTTTTTTTCATAAATCTGACCAAAATGATTCCAATATTAGTATTTTACAGGTAAATAATCTTAATAGTCGAATTTGATTAAATTTTGCTCATCACGCACCATGTGCGTGATACGCCTGGTGAGAAGGATCACAGATTTTCTGAGGCTTGGGTCTAATAGGAAAATCGTGTATTATAAGGTTCGTTTGGAAAATATCCATAGAAATAGAAACAAGAAATGTTGGTATCAGCATTTTTATTGGGTTGGTTCCATAAATATCTACTCCATCAGCAAAAAATACACGTCATGGCTCATACCATAGGTAGGCCTATCTCTTACCTACCTTGTCGGAAGAAAATATGTATCAATGACTATATTTATGGTAATTATCAGTCCAATAATATATGTCTATCACATACAAGAAAATATCAATCACAATCAAATTTCAATAAAGGAAATATAAATCAAAAGAATATATCAATACAGAAAATATGAATCTCAAAATATCAATCACAATCAATGTTCTTTTTCTCCTTAGCCAAGCGAGGGATTTTTCGGTCTGATTGTGCGTTATCAGACATCTAAAATACCAATACAAATTAATACCGTGGGTAAAAAAATACTTGATAAGAGAACTAATCATAAGCATCATACTGTACCAAAATGCGGGGCAAAGGTTAGGAAGAGAAAAGAAATCAGGATGGTGCTCTACATATTGGTGCCAAAAACAACGTTTATTTAGTCACTGCCCGTTTGTAATCATGCATTATGAAGTAATTATTTAATGTATTATTGATCTTACCTTGAATGAGAGAAGAAAATAGCCACCACGAGAACTCCAGAACGCACAATAATCGAAAGCAAAACTCCGATTGGAGCGTCTGTAAAACACAGTATTTTCCGAGTGAAATACATCTCCAAACTGCAGACGGCGCATTCTATCGGTTGTTCATAGTAACTGCTCAGGGCGGATAATAAAAACAAAGACTTTTGCACCGGTCGTCGATTTCCAAGAAAAGTTTGAAATAGCAGCAAGTCATCACGCACCATGTGTGTGATACGCCTAGCTGACCCAACCGGATTCACGCACCGTATGCGTGATACGCACTGAACGTGTTAAGGCGGTGTGGCTGGGATGTTTGTAGATTCACTACACTGCTATGTTCAGATCTTAGGTGTAAGGTTTTGATGACTTCAGGGTGGGACAATAGCTTAACAAAAGTTGAGTTTTGAAATCTGAATACATTTGGCTCCTTGGTAATGGTGGCTTAAAAGATGGAGGGAATAGGCTGTCAGGGCTGCCACCCTCGGTGTAGCATCCATGACCCCATATCCAGCCATTGATTGCATAGGCTGAAGAGCAATAGGTTCAGAAGTGAGGGCAGTTTCTCTGGAGAGATTATCCATTCATCAGTTACAGAAAACAGCTCGCATAGCGTACAGGCTCATACAGGAGTGCTTGGACCCCCATACTCTCTTAGTCCCCCCATAAGGCCCTGTCAAGGAGTGGGGGGGAAACTAAGACAGGGATATTGTGGCAGGGCACAGGGATGTCTGCGCAGAGTTGTGTATAGGTATGTGTGTATGTTTGGGAGATTATGTAAAAGTCCCTAGTGTAGCTACGGCTACACCAGTTATGTAAAAATCTCAATCAAATATGAGACTGGTATTGTGATAATATATATCTTTGTATTTCGTTAAGGTAAAGCAGCAGGCAACCCAAAAAGAGATATTGTGTTGCGAGATTTGGGTGGTAAGTGATTTTAACAAACTATGTATTATTCGTATGTATTACTACCTATGTATTATTCGTACACACTATAGAAGAGAACATATATTTAATTAAATCTATATTTTTTAATGATTTTATATTTTCATCTATTTATTTTTTTAAATTTTGGTAGTGAAAAGGGAAAACACTCCCAGTGTAATTATTTTAGTATTTAGATTTGACAAACGAAAGCGACACAAATTTCACAACTTCCATGAAAATTTGGAATATTTCGCATACAGTGTCTTCAGCCCGAATCATATTTTTTTTTATGTTTATAAAAACTTACTTTTATGCTTATAAACTTGACCAATCGCTGTTCATCTTTCCCAAAATAATCACCAAGTTTGTCAGGCGAGAACTGACAAGATCAAAACTGGCCAGTTCAAAGATCATAACCAGAAATAATTTTTAAAAATTTAATGGGGGGGTGAACAAAAACATAATATCAGGGGCCATCAAAAATTTAGTTCTCATGAATCTCAATGGCATTTCAAAGATACAAAGAACACTTACTCAAATGTGACATTCGATCAAAATACCTTTAAAATAAACTATAGTATGTCAATTTTCACAGCAAATGAAACGACAACTCATAAAGGAAACGTAACAACAAACCAACAGGAAAACAAAATCAACAGGAACAACCACAAAATCAACAGAACAACAACATCAGACTCCACTGTCTCCACTGAAGCAACAAACACTCTTCATCGCTCCGCTCCATTCGATTTCTTGGTCTTCAGCAAC
>CM019167.2:47337794-47354932 GCA_009739505.2 Apolygus lucorum | reverse complement strand
CTTTGGTTTAGGCTTAACTATGAATAACTCAAGGAGGAGAGGACTCCTCAAAGCGTACTTTGGAGGAGTCCTCCAACTCGAGTCATGACTATGAATACCGCCCGTAGGATCGGAGTGTTGGAAAAGGTGTAGGATCGGAGTGTTGGAAAAGGCGTAGGATCGGAGTGTTGGAAAAGGCGTAGGATCGGAGTGTTGGAAAAGGCTTAGGATCGGAGTGATTGGGAAAGGCGTATGATCGGAGTGTTGGAAAAGGGTATGATCGGAGTGTTATAAAACTGTAGGATCGGAGTATTGGAAAAGGCGTAGGATCGGAGGATTGGGAAAGGCGTATGATCGGAGTGTTGGAAAAGGAGCATGATCGGAGTGTTATAAAAACTGTAGGATCGGAGTGTTGGAAAAGGCTTAGGATCGGAGTGATGGGAAGGCGTATGATCGGAGTGTTGGAAAAGGAGTATGATCGGAGTGTTATAAAACTGTAGGATCGGAGTGTTGGAAAAGGGCGTAGGATCGGAGTGATTGGGAAAGGCGCATGATCGGAGTGTTGGAAAAGGAGTATGATCGGAGTGATTGGGAAAGGCGTATGATCGGAGTGTTGAAAAGGAGTATGATCGGAGTGTTTAAAAACTGTAGGATCGGAGTGTTGGAAAAGGCGTAGGATCGGAGTGATTGGGAAAGGCGTATGATCGGAGTGTTGGAAAAGGAGTATGATCGGAGTGTTATAAAAACTGTAGGATCGGAGTGTTGGAAAAGGCGTAGGATCGGAGTGATTGGGAAAGGCGTATGATCGGAGTGTTGGAAAAGGAGTATGATCGGAGTGTTATAAAAACTGTAGGATTGGAGTGTTGGAAAAGGCGTAGGATCGGAGTGTTGGAAAAGGCGTAGGATCGGAGTGTTGGAAAAGGCGTAGGATCGGAGTGATTGGGAAAGGCGTATGATCGGAGTGTTGGAAAAGGAGTATGATCGGAGTGTTATAAAAACTGTAGGATCGGAGTGTTGGAAAAGGCGTAGGATCGGAGTGATTGGGAAAGGCGTATGATCGGAGTGTTGGAAAAGGAGCATGATCGGAGTGTTATAAAAACTGTAGGATCGGAGTGTTGGAAAAGGCGTAGGATCGGAGTGATTGGGAAAGGCGTATGATCGGAGTGTTGGAAAAGGAGTATGATCGGAGTGTTATAAAAACTGTAGGATCGGAGTGTTGGAAAAGGCGTAGGATCGGAGTGATTGGGAAAGGCGCATGATCGGAGTGTTGGAAAAGGAGTATGATCGGAGTGTTATAAAAACTGTAGGATCGGAGTGTTGGAAAAGGCGTAGGATCGGAGTGATTGGGAAGGCGTATGATCGGAGTGTTGGAAAAGGAGTATGATCGGAGTGTTATAAAAACTGTAGGATCGGAGTGTTGGAAAAGGCGTAGGATCGGAGTGATTGGGAGAGGCGTATGATCGGAGTGTTGGAAAAGGAGTATGATCGGAGTGTTATAAAAACTGTAGGATCGGAGTGTTGGAAAAGGCGTAGGATCGGAGTGTTGGAAAAGGCGTAGGATCGGAGTGTTGGAAAAGGCGTAGGATCGGAGTGATTGGGAAAGGCGTATGATCGGAGTGTTGGAAAAGGAGTATGATCGGAGTGTTATAAAACTGTAGGATCGGAGTGTTGGAAAAGGCGTAGGATCGGAGTGATTGGGAAAGGCGTATGATCGGAGTGTTGGAAAAGGAGCATGATCGGAGTGTTATAAAAACTGTAGGATCGGAGTGTTGGAAAAGGCGTAGGATCGGAGTGTTGGAAAAGGCGTAGGATCGGAGTGTTGGAAAAGGCGTAGGATCGGAGTGATTGGGAAAGGCGTATGATCGGAGTGTTGGAAAAGGAGTATGATCGGAGTGTTATAAAACTGTAGGATCGGAGTGTTGGAAAAGGCGTAGGATCGGAGTGATTGGGAAAGGCGTATGATCGGAGTGTTGGAAAAGGAGTATGATCGGAGTGTTATAAAAACTGTAGGATCGGAGTGTTGGAAAAGGCGTAGGATCGGAGTGATTGGGAAAGGCGTATGATCGGAGTGTTGGAAAGGAGTATGATCGGAGTGTTATAAAAACTGTAGGATCGGAGTGTTGGAAAAGGCGTAGGATCGGAGTGATTGGGAAAGGCGTATGATCGGAGTGTTGGAAAAGGAGTATGATCGGAGTGTTATAAAAACTGTAGGATCGGAGTGTTGGAAAAGGCGTAGGATCGGAGTGATTGGGAAAGGTGTATGATCGGAGTGTTGGAAAAGGAGTATGATCGGAGTGTTATAAAAACTGTAGGATCGGAGTGTTGGAAAAGGCGTAGGATCGGAGTGTTGGAAAAGATGTAGGATCGGAGTGTTGGAAAAGGTGTAGGATCGGAGTGTTGGAAAAGGCGTAGGCTCAGAGTGTTATAAAAACTGTAGGATCGGAGTGTTTGAAACGTGCGTGGGTTTGGTTTGGCTTAGATATGGTGATAAGACAGTGCCGTATCCTATCTGGCGCCGTATTGTGATAAGAACGCGCCGTATCCAATCTGGCGCCGTAATATTATGGTAGAATACTTCACTAGGAGGCAATCCGGCGGGCTGTATTGAAGACTTGGGCTACTCGGTATCGAATTGAAATTTGGTATGTAGGCTCCATTTGGGGTCTAGTTGTGCCCGAAGATTTTGGTTGATGTAGGTCACTTGTAAGGGTTGAAAAATGAATTTTGAAATTTTGAACACCCTAACTCAAAAAATTTTGGTATAAAGGTATTGTTTTTCCAACAATTTAAGATAGTAGAGAATTTTTAGAATTTTTTGAGACCACTTGGAGCCCTGTAGGACAAACCGTTTGTTCCTTACGAGAATTTAAGTGTTGGACTTACGATAAATCAGAAACACGAGTGTGAATCGCAAAAGAGGCCTAATCTCCGTTCAAATTATAGTTGACCGAAATGCGATCGATGTTTTTCTTCACGTTGAATGGTTGGTGGCTTTGCAGTCGAGAGATCTATATAGAAAAAAAATAAACCATTGTGTAATTATTTGCAGCGTTTTTAAAATATAATTTAAATCTAGTTAATCTGTAGAGAGTTTGGGGCAGCTGTGGAATTCCTAAGATGTTTTTGGTGACACTATTGACACCATGGTCCAATCAGGGTTAATATTGAATATGATGAACGCTAGAACTGGCAAGATGGGGTGGAGAATTACTATATCGTTTACGAAGGAGATGTCTGTACGTTATTTCGCGAGATTGCAAATCACAACTAACAAGTCTAAACCAATTAGATGTGCAAGTCAAGTGATTTGTACACCCACTCAGATGAGCGAGTGATGCGAGGAGACATCATATTAGTAATATCTTAACCTCAGAGAAGACATGATATGTTAACCTCACTACTAGTTATACATTTCGATTTTCCACGCTCTTGCGATTTCCTCACTCAGAACGTACAATATTGATTGTGTGGAGTGTCGATGAAAGTTGTGGGTCTCAAAGAGCAATAACCACCCTTCTCGTATAGCTATAAATCTCTGACCGACGTGGCGAATCACAACAAACCTTCAAAGAGGAAATGCCTTCGCTCGTGGATCGAATTTGATGTGCGTGGGACAACTAAAGCCGCTTCGCGTCCTGCCGATCGAACTTCAGACTCAGCGAAAACGAAATAAAATCTCGCAAACATCTGCACAAACAAATAAAAAATAAATAAATATGCTGATGGAGACATTTTTTCGAGCGATTTGCTTTCGCACGAACACATTGATAGCCGCAGTGAAAGGGAATGGTTTTACTGAGCAAATTTTTATCGCCACTAGAGAAGAAGAGAGGGCAGACGTGGTTAAACGTGACGCATAAACTCGTAAACCCGATTTGTTATGAGCAGCAGACACGTACCTTGGATGTAATTGGTCACCACTGAGTCGTTCAGTTTTTTTTTCCTCGATCAAATGGACTTTTTCAGTGCCACCTAGTAGAATACTGGCTCCGACCGACAGAAAACCAAGGTACGTGCTCGGCTCGTTTTATATCCGTACACGATATAGACGCGTCCGGTGAAGGAGAACTTCCGTGAATGAAGTCGGTCATGAAGGAATCAAAAACCAATTATGGTAAAAATTGACATCTGAGGTGTTCATTGACACCCTCAACTTATCAAGTTTGGACACGATAGCGTTCTGGAACCAATTTCTCGCATTTCCCAGCAACTGTTGGTGGACTATCTTCATTGCCAACCATCCTTCATGTACTATCATAATATGATATTATCCTATATATATTATATAGGATGTAACACGAGTGGTTCACGACCTTTCTCCTACGGGTTCTACAACTAATTTCCGACAAAATGTGTCCAGATTTTTTAGCATCCCCACTTGTTGTATCCTAATGGCACCTGTTATCGAAGAATCATTGGATTCTCCCACTCCCTGTTTCATTTGTCGATGTTCTTGAGTCTATTTTTTGGGCAGTGCCCTATGTAGTATGTAAATTACAGCTTATAGCACATCATGAAATGTGATTCACGTGGATTTCTCAAATTTAACAGCTGGCATTTAGCAGTTAACAGACAAATTTTCGAGAAGATCCAATAGTGGACTCCTAATTAATTATTTAAAGGCACTTTGACGTAGTGATATAAATAGTATAAATACGTTATAAAGATATAAAGAATAACCGTTCAAACATAACAAAATAAGTAGTTCGCTCGTGCAGCTTAATTGAACCCTTCTGCGTTGTCGGAATGGTGTTTTCTTTTAAAGGTGCCTACAGACCGGACGATAACATTGTTATTAACATTTTCAGTAAGATTTCTTTCAAACCGGAGGCAACACTGTTGACGACAATGTTATCGACATCGGCGAGTGGAATCGTTAATAACATTGTTACGGCGCACGAAAAATGCTGACAACAATTCCTCCTTCGAAATGTTACCAGAAACATTGTTGGCAACATTTTCGGTAACAAAGTTATTTTTTCCGTCAACATTGTTAGTAACACTGTTGTCAACACTGAGTTTTGTTATCGAGCCATGAGCGATAACAAACCGGGATTTCTGGTAACATTGTGTTTCACAGGATTTTGAGCCTTTGAATTGGTGGGAGAAGGGTAGACTGTGATTCACACTGTTGCACTGACGACGAAATGTGGAGGACATTTTGGTTTCTTGATTAATTATGTGCAGTAGTGACAAGGGAAGTAGTGAAGTGGGAATACTGAATTGGGAAAAGGACGAAGTAGTAAGGTTGATTGAGGAATATAGAAAGCAGAGATGCTTATGGGACGTGCAGCTGCCTCAGTACAAAGAAAACAGAAAAAGTGTGATGCTTGGAAAGTGCTTGGGATTGCCGTAAGTCAGCCATAGTCCATCGAGTACTGGAGAACACCTACTTGTTCACACCCAAATGTTATTACTTTGAATGTTAACAACATTGTGGATAACATTGTTAGAAAACTAGATCCAAAAAAGCAGATGGATGGAATTTTTGGCAACAAAAAAGTTGAAGACTTTGTTGCCAACAATGTTGGTAACTAATTTTCCAGATCATCACTTTTTGTTTCCAACATTTTTGTTATCTACAATGTTATGTTAATAACAATGTTTTCCGCTAACATTTTGTCTGTAAAGGCCTTAAGACGACGAGCTGGTAGTGGAGCTGGGCGGCGCAGGGGGGTGGAATTTATGAGGGGGTTTATGTGGGCTGGTGCTTTCTGGTACATTTGATGGTACGAGACGATCAGTGCATCATGAACAGTGGGCATTTCCAAAGCTTTGTGGAGTTTTTCATTCCGGACGTACCATGAGGCAATGCATATGAGGCGGAGAATGCGATTTTGAAGAACTTGAATGCGGCCAATCTGGGTTTGTGATGCAGAACACCAAAGTCCCCCACCGTAGAGCCAAATGGGGCGTATAGTACCTTGTACATTAGGAGTTTGATGTGGATCGGTAGCTTGGGGTGGCAGAGCAGTGATTTGAGTTGGTGAAGACGAGATCGAATCTTCCCAGTCAGGGATGTAATGTGAGCATTCCAGGTGAGACGCTGGTCGAGAGTTAGACCTAGGGTAAGTAACCTTGGTGTGGATGGGAAAAGCGTGCCGCAAAGGTTAATGGTAGGAGGTTGATAATTTCGGCGATAAGTGAACGGGTTGATGACAGATTTGGAGGCGTTCAAATTTATTTTCCACTTCAGAGCCCACGCCGTAATTCTATCGGAAATATTTTGAAGTGTCTGGACAGCCTGTTCGCAAGAACTATTTTTCACTAGGACCGCCGTGTCGTCGGCGAATTGAGCCAATAGAACTTCATCTGATTGAGGTACTAGGGATATCATGGACGTATAATATAAAAAGCAGAGGCCCCAGAACACTTCCCTGTGGAACGCCAGCACAGATGGGATGTTTGTTTGATACCGATCCATTGACGCTTACACAAAAGTCACGATCATGAAGATAAGATTCTGCGTCTAAGAGTTCTTGAGTCTATGAAATTTGTTTTATTCTATGTGAGTTTCCAGTTGCATATTTTAATGGAATATAACTATTCAGAAGTATCCGTGCTGTAAAGTTAGCTTATTTTTTTGTGACTAAACCCAACAAGTTTGGCGACGAGGAAAACGGAAGAAAAATTGGCCGCGTAAGTACAACGAAAAAAAAGGCTCTGTCCGTGGGGAAGACGCCATTAGTCACGCTGCGAGAATTTCTTGAAGAACTGCGACCAAAATGTCGACAGCGAATTCTTTATACATGGGGCTATGCTTCGATTACGCAACGTCAGATTTCAATGCCTGGAAATCTCGTCTAGAGAATTCGTTCATCAAAGATGATGTGACGACTGCTGCGAAGAAGAAAGCTACTTTGCCAACCTATATTTCGGAAGGGACGTACAAACTACTCCAAAGTCTTTGTATGCCGAAAACGATCGATGAATCATCGTTTGATACCCTTATGGTAACGTTAATGAACCATTTTCCGCCCCCGGAATCGTACTTCAACGCAAGGAGTAAACTATTCGCAGCGAGGAAACGCACAGATGAAACGGCAAGAGGATGGGCAGCCCGAGTCAAATTACTCGCTGCCGATTGCAAATATGGTGCCGAAATCTCTACTATATTGAGGAATATTTTCGTAGAGAGGACATATACAGGACTGGATGTTCGAAGAGGATGCCTCCGTCGCAACTATAACCCTGAACGACTTGGTTCAACTAGCTACGGGGAAGGAAGCTGCCCTCAGCGAACGGTCAAAAAGGGTTTCCGTCAAAATTGAGCCAGTTGAAGACCTTCACTACAGGAAGAAAGGAAAAAAGGAATTTTTTTTTTTTTTTTTTTTTTTATAGAGGAGGAAACCGTTTATTGGTTGACAGCGGGAGAGGGATGTTTGTCTCACCGCCCTTTATGTGGGGGTCCGGCCGCTATAAGCAACTGGTTACCACTAAAACCTCCTCTGTTCGTCTGGACTGCCCCGGGACTACAGTTGATGCATTACTTCGGGACAGCCCCTTTTTCAGCCCGGCTGTTGCTGGGCTTCCTCTTCGTGAGGCCTAATGTCTTTAGGCTCCTCCTTGGCTTCGATAGGGGATGGGGCGTTTATGATGTTAGGCCTTCCCAATCCCTATTTCTTTCCTTCTCTTGAGAACTGCGATGACGTAGGTATTGATGGCATCCCAGTTCTCCTTTGTCTCCATCATCTTATTAACGATGGTCTCTGGCTGAAGTTCACCGACTTCGTCAATCAGGCTACTCCGCATTCTCTCCCATCTAGGACACTGGAAGAATGTGTGGTACACATCGTCTTCCTCGATCTCCAGGCCTTCTGCGACTCCATCTTGATCCTGTTGCTCGTCGTCTGTGATGCGGTCACGCTGCTGCTGGCAGTACAGACACCGCGAATCCGTGGTCCGCCCAATCTTTTCAGGAAGGACCGAAAATAACCGTGCCCGGTAAGGAATTGTGTAAGATAATAATTCACTTCCCCGTGCACTCTCTCTGTCCATTCCTTGACACCATGAATCAGCCTTGCAGTCCATCGTCCTCGACTCTCAGACCTCCACCTATTTTGCCACCTCCTCATGGTCTCTTCTCGTTCTTCCTTCTTAACCACCATTGGCGCATTCTCCGCTTTCCTCAGGTGGATCCTCCTGCGCTCGTCTGCCAGTAGGTCAATTGGTGTGACCCCGGCAACAACCTGCACTGCAGGGGCTGAAACCGTCCTGTAGCCGCTGCATATCCTTAGTGCACCACACATCGCTGCACCGATTCAATACGCGTCCTGTATTTTTGAAACTTCAGAGCGTCTGCCCATACTTCAGCACCGTACAACAAGATGGCATCGGTTGTTCTCATGAGCAGCCTGCGTTTGGAGGAGGATGGGCCACCTATGTTAGCCATAAGACGGCCCAGCCTCCCCACCACTGCAGCCGCCCTATCAGCTGCCTTACATATGTGCGCCCAGAAGCTCAGTTTCACATCCAGCATGACACCCAGATACCTTATTACGTCAGACGTGATAATGCTCTGGCCGTCGACAAGCATCTGGATATTTCTGTCTATTCTCTTCCGGGTTAGAAGGACAATCTCCGTTTTTTGAATAGCCAGTGACAGGGATCGGGGTCCCATCCATTCCAGTATTCTTCTCATGGTCTGATTCAGCTTGAGCTGCAAGGCTTCGGTGGTTCGAGCCTTCATAACCGCCACTATATCATCAGCGTACCCCACAAGGAAGACGTCTTCTGGCATTCTATGTGAAGGATCCCATCATAGCTGACATTCCAGAGGTCTGGCCCTAGGACTGAGCCTTGGGCAGCTCCCGAGGTGACTCGTTTCCTCCTCGTTCCTTCCACAGTGTCGTACTCCAACCACCGATCTGTCAGGTAATCCTGAAGGACCCGGTAAAGATACCCTGGGATGCTAAAGTCCCTGAGAGCCGCCAGGATGTCACTCCATTTTGCCGAATTGAAGGCGTTCTTTACATCTAGAGTAACTGCCATGCAGATGTCTCTGCTCCGGTGGTTACCCGTCTGCGTAGCCTGGGCTGGCAGAGACCACCTCACAGACTGCATCGACAGTTGATCTTCCCGCTGTGAAACCATACTGCTTCGGGGACAAGCCCCCAGCCTCTGCGATCGCAGCCAGCGTTCTGAGCCTCACCATCTTCTCATACAACTTCCCTGCAGTGTCCAGCATACACAGAGGTCTGTGTGCTGACGCAGTGTTGGGATCACCTTTCCCTCTTCCAATGAGGACTAGTCTTGCAATTTTCCACTGACTCGGGAAGATGCCCTCCTTCAAACATGCGTTATACATGTCCAACAATATTTCTGGCTGTTCATCGACAACAATCTTCAGTATCTCTACAGGGATCCTATCTGGACCTGGAGCCTTTTTGTTGCGCATAGATTTTGCTGCACACAGCACCTCGTTTTTAGTGAAGAGAGGGATCTCACCGGTGACCTCGACCGGTGGACGGTCTTCAACCTCGTGTTCAGGGAACAATTCCCCCACAATTCTGTCCTTCACTTCCGGTGCCATTGTCGAGGTTAAGTCCATCCCCCTGAGTTTCTTCAGCACAATCTTATACCCAAGTCCCCAGGGGTCGTTCTCGACCTCATCACACAGATCCTTCCATTTCTGGGCTTTACTTTTGGCAATAACCACTTTTAGTGCGTGTCTTGCTGCCCTGTACTGCTCGGTCTTTTGCTGGAAATCATAATAGTCCCTCGGCCTGGCTCTTTGAGTAGTCTCCGGAGTCGAAAACAGTTCTTCCTCAGGTCAGCAATCTCCTGGTTCCACCAATAAACAGGGCGACGATCCCGCATGGCTTTCCTCTTTGGCATAGAGCACTCGCATGCCTTGGTTAGCAGGCCCATTGTAGCTGTTACCAGCATCATAGCAATGGGTCCACCCACAATGCGGTGTTTAATGCCCTCGAGGTGCCTCTACTCATATGGATCATAGTACGGAACAGATCCTTATCCAGCCGCTCCACATTCCAGCGCGGAGGGGGGGCCTCTCCCAGACTGGGCATGTACTCACCTATCTCAAACTCAATGTACTGATGGTCGCTGGCGGAGTAATCCTCCAGTACCTTCCACCTGCTAAGTTTTACTGCGAGGCTATCGGAGGCCATAGTAATGTCGGGTATGGTCCCTCTACATCCAGCTCTTCGAAAGGTTGGCACGTCTCCTTGGTTCATGATGGTCAACCCCAATCTTGACGCCATTTCCATCACTCTATTCCCTCTGCTGTCTGGGCTCGGCTCCCCCCACTCCAGTGCTTTTGCATTGAAGTCACCCCGCAACTAGTACCTCTCCTCTGGTGTTGCGCACCTCATCTTCGATAGCACCTAGTTTTTCCTCGAAGTTGGCGATTGGATCATTGGGGGTCAGATAGCAACTGAAGTAGGTCCACGCCCTTACTCCTGATCCAGACGTAACCCACCCCAGCCCCCTCGCCTCCACCGGGGACAGACGAGCGATTTGCCACCCAAATGGCAGAAGTGCCTGAGAGTCGGCAAACCAGTCATCCCCCCTATCCTCGTAGTTGTACTGTTCGCTAATCAACATAACATCTGCCTTTCTTTCCACGACGATTTGCTCCTTGAGGGAGCTAGCCGTTCGACTCCGGTGGAGGTTGATCTGAAGGAACTTCATATCCTTCCTCTCATCCTCCTCTCTAGGGCCCTCCGAAAGCCAGTACAACCTTTTTTGCCAGCCTCGTGGCTATCAGCGACGCCCAGCTCTTTGCACAAGGGACATGCAGCATCATTCGTGCACTCAGCTCTCTTGTGCCCTGTCTCGCCACATTTTAGACAGATTGTCGCCCGATTCGGGCCCTTACAATCTCTGGCCAGATGCCCATAATCCATGCATCTAAAGCATCGGGGTACATCCACCCTTCTTCGGATTCGGCAGTTTACCCATCCAATTTGGATCTTCCCTACCTTGACCAGCTTCTCCGCATCCCCTCCCGCAAGGGAGACAATGGCCAGGATCTGCTGTCTGCCATTTGGGGCAGTCAGGTTCACCGTAAGGTCCTCGCGAGGTCCTCCAAGCTTCCTCTCGATCCCAGCCCTTACCTCATCAGCTGGGGTAAGGGAATCAATATCACGGATTTCGAGGGACGCCCGTGGCTTGAGGTCTTTCACCAGCCCCCCACCCACGGCATCCTCTACGGACTTTCTGAAGCTTTCTGTGATGCCGCAAGATGGTTCCATCTCCAGCATCACGTCTCCTCCCATTGTTTTTCGAATGGCTCTAATCTCCGTATTAGTGTCCGCTGGTTTCACACTCAGCTTCAGTTTTCGAAGCACCTCGGCATATGGAAGCGTCTCAGACACCTTAATAACTAGGGCCTGTGGTCTCTTCCTCCGTTTTTTTCCTGTTGATGGTGTCCGCCTGCTTCCAAGGAAAAAAGGAATGGGAAGGCTAAGGAAGGTGACTATCAGAAGATTTCTCAGGTATCGAATGCAAAACGTTTAATAAAATGTCACCATTGCGGTAGAAAGAACCACGAAGCAAAACAATGTAAATTCCGTAATTATTCATGTCACATTTGTAAGGAAACTGGTCATTTAGAATTAGTCTAAATGTACGTACTTGGATAATGTACACGATAGGAACGATAACGATTCGGATATTACGTTGAGTGATACATTTTTTAAACTAGATGTTTTGCAACCGCGATCGAGTAACGACAGTGAGATCAATTATTGCAATAATCAAATTGTTCATAATAACAATAGTAGAATTGATCAGAATGAATCGGATAAACCTTTCACCGTAAAATTGAAAATTCGTGGCAAAAATGTTGTTTTGAGATTGATACAGGGAGTATCAATAATGTTTTGTCGAAGGAATTTTACGATCGTAATTTACAGAATGAAAGAATGGTTCCGAGCAAAGTTAGATTGGCCGATTATGTTGGGAATCTTATTGATCCCCTTGGATCGATTACAATCGATGTAACGTATCAGGACAGGTCTTATCAGCTCCAGTTCCTAATAGTTGATCAAGGTGGACCTCCGTTAATTGGTCGCTCCGGGATTAGAATAATGAGTATACTGTCGGGTAATAAGCTTTATGAGTTCCTAGAAGATGAGTACGAAGCTGTGAACAGTGTGAAATGTGATCCGGATGTGAAAGTTATTTTGAAAAAGTATCCGCATGTTTTTAAGCCTGGATTAGGTGAATTCAATGGTCGTAAGGTGAGTCTTCAAATTCATGATGATGCTAAACCTAAGTTTATCAAAGCGAAACAACTTCCATTGGCAATAAAAAGTAAAATTGAAGCGGAGGTCGATAGATTAGTTTCACTGGATGTTTTAAAACCCGTGGACTATAGTGTTTGGGCAACACCAATAGTCCCCGTTCTCAAAGCAAATGGATCCGTACGAATATGCTGTGATTTTCGTTCAACTATCAATCCAATTTTAAAGGGAACAGAATACCCATTACCTAGAATCGATCAAATAAATGCAAAGTTCGGTAAAGCAAACTTCTTTACCAAACTAGACTTGCAAGAAGCATATCAGCAACTTCAAGTCACTGAAGAGTCTGGTCAATATAATACCAAATAGCTGCAAATAGCACTACGAAAGGTTTGTTTTGTTATACACGTATGTGTTACGGGATCGTCTCAGGACCATCTGAATTCCAGAGAGTAATAGAATCAGTATTAGGAAAAATAGAAGGAGTCCAAGTCTTACTTGATGATATCGTTATCTCAGGTTACACAAAAACAAAAGGTTGGTATTAAATTAAACTAATATCAATAAATATAAAAAGCAGTTCGTGGATGCATGGAAGTAGAAATAAGATGAAGCTGACAGTTAGGGTAATGGAAGCAGTGAAACATATTGGTTGCTTACCATGATTTTTTGCTAATATACAACCGGTGATGATAGAGTTGAATGAAGGGGTTTGAAATAGTTTGATGACAGGAATATAAGCGTAGTGCTAATGACTGATGATGAAATGTAATGAAAGAATGATGCAGTTTAGTGTCAATGAATTCCGAAAGATGCTGAATCCCTCTTAATTTGTATAATAACAAAGTTTGTTTAACGTCTAATAAAACTTACTGAATTACCTAAGGCATAATCAATATATACCTAGCTTAATTAGAAGATTACATTGTTTAATACAGAAAAGTTTAGGTAGGTACTAAAAAACCGAACTCCGGTTCATAGCTCGGTGCTTCAGTTGTTCAATGTTTCTTTACTTCTTACACATGAAACAGTATTGTTCTGGGGGATCTAGTTATCCAAAGTTAATTTGCGAGAATAATCAAATTGGCGATGAATCATATCCCTAGAATCGATGTACGTTTCCTGTATCGATGGAGGAATAATAGATACAAATTGAATAAGGAAAAGATAGATGGATATCCTATAATCAATGAGGCCTATCTATACCTGGGGGGACATATTAGATCTTCGGATTTGAACCACCAAAGTGAGGGAAATGATCTTAACCCTCCAGTGGTAGACCTAATCTCATCTCGCAAAAGGTAGACCCAGGAGCGCGGCGCTCTTTCGGTATTTCCTCCCGAAAAAATCAATATTTATCATATTTTTTTAATGTTTTTGGTCAGAGTGTGATACTCAACTCATCTACTGGTGTATCTAAAAGTGTTCAATGAAAAACATATTGGTAAAAAAAAGTTTTTTTAAAAATTGAACTCAGGAATACGTATTGGTAAAAATAGGTTCCTTTTGCTCAACTTTGAAATACAAATAACTGAGCAATTAAAATGTGACTAATCAAAGCCGTTTCAGTCAGATGCACGTTCTGCCTTTTCGACAGAATCTTCCTGCAGCCACTTCTTGGGGTCAGAAGAGCGCTCAGACTTAAGAGCGATCTGACACATTCACGTTTTAGTGCAAGAAACCAATCCATAATAACCCTGAGGGGGTTTGGGGACTGAGAGGAGGGTACAGTCCTGCTTAGAGGTGGTTTCTAGGAGGGAACTGTGAATCATAGCCCTCAGGATAGCCACTGTGAACCACAGTATTCGAAAAATGGGCTGAAGGAGCGCCGCGCTCCGGGGTCTACCACTGAAGGGTTAAATGAAAGTACGTAGGTACTTTCTCGTACAGGATCGCTGTTTACAATAACAGTAGGTACGGAAGTAATCGTTCTATCGGATCACGATTCAGGTGTCACAGGAACCCCTTTGCTCTGCAACACTAACGATCGTACTTATTCTATTTTTTTTTCTAATCAGACAATCAGAATAATTGTAGAGAAAATCGACTACAAAATGCACCACAGATTATTGAGAAAACTGGAAAAAGGTAGGCGTTTTAGCACATCATATCGTACGCATTGAGTAGGTAAGTACAATCGGGAGGAGATTTGTCATAAATAATGCTACTGTAGGGAGTGTGGGATGGACGCACATCACGTAGTAACACGGTAGGGTCATCGGAAGAGAAAAAATACAAAACTGGACGCACACCCACGAGCCTTCCTGCCCTGTCTGAGCGTTAGTCATTTGGTTCAGGATCGAACATGCTGCCGCGTCTGAGGTCATCCTCCTCGATCTGAAGCTCGTTCCGTCTTCTTGCGCAACAATCGGCGAGAGTCAAATCATCGATCAGAGGACGATGAGTTTGAAACTGAGGACGACAATCACTATTTATCTACATTATACCAAACCAACTTAGCAAAATTTGCTAAGTGCTCACAATTCTGTGACTTAGGCTTTGCTCGTCTAGGGGACTTGAGCTAAAATGGTTCTGTCTCGTTTGTTGAGTTGCGCATTTTTGGAGGGGTTGAGGGGGTAACACAACAGCATAAGTAAAATACATCTGCCCCCAACATAGCCTATCTCAAGTAATTCCACTTAGCCAATAATTTCTCCAAAAAAAAGCTATCAGTTACTTGTTGAAGTCAGGTGGGAACACAATGGTGTCAAAAACATTACCAAGAGACACGTGGTTAACCCGTGAGGCAGTTGTTTGAGCCTCCTGAAAAGTTGGCAAAAATGAGTTAGGCCATGTTGGTTCTTCACCTTCAAATATGAGGTAATTTTTGTTTATTTTTCTCAATAAGTAATAGTTAGCTTTCCTACCATCATTTTGGACCACAGATCCTTCCAGTGAATTTGCATGGCACATGCAGCTACTATTGCATTAGACTCAAATGTTTTAGTATGGACTTTTTCGAAACTTTTTTTCTTCACTGAAATCCATTTTGGAACATTCTAAAGCGATTCCTGAAGTTTTTCCAAAAATTACAAGTAGATATGTAACGATATTTTACTTGTCACGCCACCCGATAATTTGAAATTTTCTCTCAAAAATTTAAATTTTTCGCCAAAATGTTCATAATTACAAACGAAAGACAAGTTCGTTAGCCAGGAATTTAGGACAATCCTACAGAGAATGTGCCAATAAACGTGTTTTTAGGGGTTTTTTGTGTGGATATCACCATCATAGTAATATAAGTTACCTACATTCCTAATCCAGCGCAAAATTTCTGATATAAGTGCAATTTCAGAAATTAAAAATTGTCAAAAAATTGTAAATAATAATATAAACAATTTATATAAATAATGAAACCTACGTATATTCGTTGTACCCCCAAAAATGCATTAGCCGAGTGGGTATTTTATAAGTTCGTGGAGACGAGTAGAAATTAATATGGACTCCCGACATCTTCAAAATACCCTGGTGCGTACAGTATGTTGATATGATATAAAGAAGATAGGGGAAAATAACAATTTACGTGTGGGTACTCTATGAGACGGGGTGACGAGTAGAGTATTTATTTTTTATTAAAAAAAAAATTAAACGAGAGGTTGATGTACAGTTCCAACGATTTGTGCGATGTGCCACACGTACAAAGTTGATTACTCGGTCATATAGCTAATGATTTCGATTTTCTTAAACCATGGCTTTGAAGATTTCTATGATAGGTAATTCTCTTATTAACTTGAACTGCATGAATATACTTTTTTTCAGTAAAACTTGAAGGTGTGTTTTCTGCAAGTAGACACAACAGACCCCTTGACTCATTGATGGAAAGAATCAATAGCGTAAAGAAAAAGTATAGGATCTCTTTGTGAGCAGCGACAGGAAAGAGGTAAGTAGCGAAGCGACCAGAGTGAAAGTTTGCAAAGATTTCTCTCCCAGGAAGTGGCACACAACATTGAACTCAGCTCACACTCTCATAAGAATAAAATGTATACGAAACGCGATTTCCCAAGAGAAGCTTGGTACCAAGAAAGGTATACCCATATATGCTGCTAACCGGCTACAAAGGTGGGCATACCAGTTATCAACGTACAATTTTGATATTCAGCATACGAAATCAGAGACAAATATTGCTGATTTTCTTTCAAGGACTAAGATAGAAGGAAAGGGTACTAATGATTCTTTTGCAACTATCAGTTATCTAAATTATATTCATGAAAATTGCCCTTCAAGCTTAGATGGGAGGAAAATTCGAAAAGAAATAAATAAGGACATTTGTTATCAAAAGTAATCAAAATCTGATACACAGGTAACTGGCCACATACAGTTGCACGTGAAGATCCATTTTATCCATTTTTCAAACGTCTAATGGTCTAATTGTGATGGCTGAAAAACCTTCGCCAGTGGTTTGGAGAGACCACCACATCTTTATTTAGAAAGGCAGATAAAATAAAATAAAGATTGCGTTGATGATCGCAAAGTTCGTCAGGGACAGGGCACCTTAGGAAGAGGAAGAAGAAATTAAATTTTTTAAACCCCCCCCCCCTCAAAATTTTTTGGTTTACGTTTCAAGGTACGTAGAAACCAAAAATCGAATAAAAAAATTTCCGCCGTACGCCGTATCCGTACGCGGCACTTTCCCCACTCAGCATTGACTAATTTTGATAAAATTTGAGGTCTAGTTGTGAGATTTGGTTGATGTAGGTCACTTCTAAGGGTGAAAAATTAGGATTGAAATTTTGAAAACGCCCTAACTCAAAACATTTTGATATAAAGGTATTGTTTTTCCATCAACAGATAGTATAGCTTTCAGAATTTTTTGAGACCACGCGGAGCCCTGTGGACAAACCGTTCGTTCCCCACGAGAATTTAAGGGTTGGATGTACCATAAATCAGAAACACTAGTATGAATCAAAAGAGGCCTACTCTCCGTTCAAATGTTAGCTGACCGAAATGCGA